>QOVD01003940.1:0-10854 GCA_003521225.1 Tuber microsphaerosporum | reverse complement strand
ACGCTTGCTCGACCCACCCCAGGACCCAGTAGCCCCCTCCCCCAGGGAGTCCTGTTGTCCTTCTCCTCCTCCTCGAATAAGGACGGTGCCCACTAATGCGGGTAAACGACACAAGGTTATCATCCAAGACTAATATTTCCTTTGTACAACACAACCTCCTGTGGAGTTGGAAAGTGTTCCTCGCCTTGTTTAATAGTTTTAAGGAGCTAGATTCTCCTGTTGATCTTGTTGCGGTTCAAGACCCTCCTGTCAGATTTGGCCACCTTCCCTCCTTTGCTGGCTTTAAAGTTTTTTCTCCTACCCCCCCCGAGACACTCAAACCTAGGGTCGCCACTTACGTCTCCTCAACATTCTTGGAGTGGGCCTCCGTTTTGCCGGTTATCTCCAGCTCAGATAGTTATTTTTCCCTTGATTTGTTTTTGGACTCCCCCCCGAAAAGCTCGGCCAATAGGTGGAGGGTCTCCAACTGTTACAATAATTTCTCTCGCTCCGGGGGCGCCCCTTCGGTTCCCCCTTCCACAGCCTTTAAGAACTATACATTTCCGGCCCTCTTACTTGGTGACTTCAATGTTCATCACCCCTCCGCAGACCCCCTCAGGCACTTCAACCAGTCCGAAATGTCGCGATCCTCCCCATACTTTGACCGTGCAGCCACTCTGGGTTTTTCTCTTCTAAACGTCCCTGGAGCTTTTACTAGGTTTTCCTTTGACGCCCACGCCAGGCCTGGTGTCCTGGACCTTTCGTTTGCAAATCTTTCGCTTTCAAAGCTGGTTAAGACAGAGTGGTCCACTCCCCTCCCGTCAACCGGCTCTGATCATGTTCCTTGTTTAATTTCCTTTGATTTTTCCCCTTTTCGTCCCGCCCCGCCGAAACCTGACTGGAGAAGACTGGACTGGGACGGTGCGTCCTCGGTCCTAGACAAAATCCAAGTCACGGTACCTGTCCCTTCCCCCACCGTAGAGCAGCTTGACTCCTGGTTCGACTCCAACTTCGCTAAGGTCCAAGAAGCCCTCCGCACAAACGTTCCCTTCTCTCGTCCCTCCCCTAGGGCCAAACCCTGGTGGTCCCCCCTTTTGTCCTCTCTCAGGAAAACCTACCATGCCGCGTCCAAACGCGCCCGCAAGGCAAACCTAGTCAATGACCCCGTCCCCCCAGCTGAAGCACGGGCTGCCAGGACTGCCTACTTTAAGGCCATCCAGCAGGCGAAAAAGAAACACTGGGATTCTTTCCTCTCAGACACCGACGCTCACTCAGTGTGGCATGCAAGACGTGCCCTCTCCGGAACCCCCTCAGTCAGGTTCCCCTCGTTCCCAGGGGCCGATACACCTTCGCAGATCAATGAGGCTCTTCTGAATCATTTTTTCCCCCCTAGACCCGCCCTCGGATACCCCCGTTTCGCCAGCCTCGATCCAGACCCCCCCCCAGTTACCAAGAAGGAGGTAGTCACGGCCCTCAGGGCTTGCTCCCCCACGTCGGCCCCTGGCCCAGACACGATTCCCTACTCGGTGTGGAAGAAAGTCCACTCAAAGTACCCGCTGCTGATACCAGCTCTCTTATCCCCGCTCCTGTCGCACGGCCACCTCCCGGGCTCCCTCAAGGAGGCTGATGGTGTGATCCTGGACAAGCCTGGCAAGGCCTCCTACGAATCCCCGACCTCTTTCTGGGTGATAGTCCTACTCAAAACCTTCTCCAAGATCCTCGAAAGAATTGTCTGTTCGAGGCTTGGCAAGCTGGCCCGCTCCCTAGGGCTAATACACCGGGATCAGTGCGGATCCCTCCTTGGCATATCCACGTTTGACGCAGTGGCAACCCTCGCACACGAGGTTCGGGCGCTACAAGCAGATCATCGCTACAAAGTTTCCACCCTATGCCTTGACATCAAAGGGGGCTTCAATAACGTCCACTCCACGGTCCTTTCCTCCAAATTACAGTCACTCGGAACTCCCATATACCTGGTAAAATGGGTCTTGTCATTCCTCCATGGGCGACAATGTCGCCTCCTCTTCCAAGGGTCCCCTCGGACATCCCTCCCGGTCTCGGTTGGCATGCCCCAAGGTTCGCCTTTCTCGCCCCTTCTCTTCGTGATTTACGTCTCCTCGATGCACCTTACCATTCCCCGAGGTCTGGTCCTCTCCTATGTGGACGACTTCGCTATTACAGTCTCCTCTCCCTCCTATGGGGAAAACGTCTCACTTCTGGCAGGGTACTATCGGACGCTTTCCGATATAGGAGTCAAGCTAGGCGTCCCTTTCTCCGTCCCCAAGACTGAACTCATCCACTGGCGAACCCCCCTGCAGAGGGGCCCCGTTTCCCTATCCCCAATAATGCTCGACGGAAGTCCTTTCCGCCCCGCGACCTCCCTCAGATGGCTCGGGTATTGGTTCACGCCTACTCTGTCCACCTCCCCCCACTTCAATAAGAGACTGTCCCTGGCAAGGGGTGCCTTTGCTATCATCCGAGCACTCGGCTCCCCCGCAAAGAGCATCCCGCCGTTCCTCTCTCACCGTCTTGCCATGTCGGTAATCCGCCCAGTGCTCCTCTATGGGGCTGACCTCTTCATTCCTGGCTCGAAAATGCTAGATAAGATGGAGGTGTTCTAGAGATAGGTACAGAGGTGGTCCACCTCATGTTTCTCCTCCACCCCCACAGGTATCCTATCTATCAAGTCATGTCTCCCGCCCATCTCCCTCCTAGCCACCCATCAGCGCCGACTCGCAGGCCTGCGGATCGCATGCCTTCCCCCCTCTGCTAATCCCACGACCGCCAGACTCCACCCATCCTTCCCTAGTTTGGACGACTGGAGGACCCCCATCTCCGCCCGACAGTACGCCACCAAATTACCACCAAACTACCTCCCGCTCAACTGGGCCTCCTCGCCAACCAGGTGCAGAAGGCACCTTCCCCTCGATGCGATCGTCTATGAAGCGTTTATGGCCCTCGACTCTCCTGCCTTCTTCCCAGTAATTAAGACCGACCTCTTGGGCTCGGTCGCTCACCTCCCAGATCTATTACTAATGTCCAAGGCCAACAAACGCCTCAAGGTCCAGCTCAGGCAATCCCTCCATTCCTGCTGGAAAGTAAGCTTTGCCCCCCCTGCCTACTACACCTTCCCCCCTTACCTCTCACCCCACCCCTTCCAGGGCCTCCCCCGCTTTGTCGGAGGGAGGCTGCATCAGATGAGGTCCGGTAAGAGCTACCTCTCGGTCACCCCTCTTGGTACAACAATGACGACCCCACCCTATGTCCCCACTGCGAGACTGGAGTGGAAGATTTTCATCATGCCATTCTGACCTGCCCCTCGAGATCGGAAGCGCGCTCCCTTTTCCTCCCAAGGGACCTGTTGCTGGACTCCCCGTCCCCACTGTGGGACTCCGCCTCTCTCCTTAAAGGCCTGGCCGGCTACGTACTCTCCACTGCCACGGGCTTCCCCCCGGGCATGCCCCCCTACCACATCCCGCTACCACCAGTTGGCCCGTCTGTCACTCCACCGGCGCCCCCCAGCAGGGGTCCGTGACCGAAGCTCTTCCCCTCCGGTAACCTCTCAGAGGGAATCACGGACTCCAGAGCCAGGGCCCTGATGATATGCAATGCCCCGGTACTTCCCTAGTTTCATAGTGTTTTTTGGTTTTTCTTTTCAGAAAGCGTTATGATGTATTTTTGTTAGTCGTGAATTTTCTTTCGGCAGCATACTTGGTTTTTGTTATTGCTTTCAATTGCGTATGGGTTCGACGCGCCGGAGGATTAGTTATTGCTTGGGGTTTTGTTTTAGTTTGATTTTGTTGAGTGTTTGTGGGCTTTGTTTTGGCCATATCTGATGATGCATGCTATTTCTTGTACCTTAAAACAACGAATATATGATATAAAAAAAAAAAAATAAAAAAAAAAAAACAGTTGAGTAGCTAGTTCCTCACGCAACCATCTAAGTACTTTCTTATACTATCAATTCAAGTTATCTTTACCATCACGATTCCTGGTGAACAAGAGAAGTGTCTCTTAGTACGTTTTCGACTACACGATAGGAGCAAGAGTGTTCGGCTATCAGGAGTAGTGTACGGGAACGAGGAAGTTGTTACCTGCTGCAAGTATCGCCCAGAGGAAAGGATCGTTACATTTGGTTGTGTCTCGTCGCAGCACCTAACAAACAGACAAGACGTCGGAACAATACGAAGACCCACTAGCAGAAGCAGTATTCGACACAGATACTTTAGGAGAAGCACTTCAACAATCAGTCGGAACATCAAGGGCCGGAAGCCCAGTATCACCGGAACCAGGATCCCCAATAGGATCCGAGGAAACAGCATAACCAACCATCATAAGAAGAAACACAATGTCAGCACCAGCGGCACCCAGCGGGCCAAGCAACCCCCCAGCAGGCGGCCCTGCGACCGCAATCCAATTGGCAGGATTCATGGAAGAACAACTATGACAAATTATCCAATTAGCACAAGGTGGGGGAGGAAACTTGAGACTGAAGGTCAAGCCACCACCCGAGTTCAAAGGAGAACGGGAGACACTAGAGACATTCATAGCACAATGCAACTTGTACTATGAGGCAACGGGCATCACCGTCGACACGGAAAAGGTGACATACGCAAAGTCACTATTAAGGAGAGCAGCGGCAAAGTGGATCACACCATACGCAGAAGGAAAGAAAACAGCAAGCTGGAAAACCTGGGGCCGATTTACCGATGCGCTCCGAAGACAGTTTGCCGACGTCGATGCACAGAATGCATCAAGAACCAAGATCGAAGACATGGTTCAAGGGAAACGAAACATAAACGACTACAGGAACGAATTCCGATTGACAGCAGACGAAGTGGACTACGACTACCAATCAATGCAACGAATATTCTTTAAAGGAATCAACCGGACCCTACAAGACGCATGGGGACAAGACAGCTACGAGACGGACGATGTCGAAGACCTCGCAAACTGGGCTATCAAAAAGGAAAATCGCATCAATTTCGTCAAGTGCATACAGCAGAGAAGCACATCGAACCGCGCTGTCGAAGTACGAAGAAACCAGGATAGCACATTCAGGCCAACCACCAACGACCAAAGAGGGGATCCAATGGACCTCGATGCGACACGAAGGCAGCCTAACTGGAGGCTACCCAACAACGAGTTCAGAAGAAGACTCAGAGAACAGCTATGCCTCAAATGTGGAAAACCAAATCATCGAGCAAATGATTGCAACAATGCAAGGGACGGACGGGACTATACTAGTCAACAAAGGAATGGACAATCTCAGTGACGGACACCATTGGCAGCCAAACCAAAGATCCTAGAAATGGAAGTGGAACGAGAACACGAACCGTCGGGAAACGAAGAAAGTCCCCAGTAAGAGATGGTCTGAGGGAGAGACCCGACCGAAAGCCCATCATTTTGGCAAACTACTACGCGGCACTCAACTACACGGAAACCATTGAAAACGAAAACGATCATATTATGGTGAAGGTCAGACTTCACGCAAAAAAGGAAACAGTTATGATCAACGCAATGATCGACTCGGGAGCAAAAGAAGATTTTATCGACCAAGGGATATGCAAGAAGCACGGATTCCCGACAACACGAGCTCAGAAACCGGGAGAAATTTTCCTGGCAGATGGGAAGCCCAGCAGCATGCGGCCAGTCACCCATGTTGTGAAAGTACCTATGGACATCAATAGCCATAGGGAATTAGCAACTCTCCAAGTGGCAAATTTGCAAAACCATAAAGTCATCTTGGGAATGCCATGGTTACGAACGCATAATCCGACTATCGATTGGAACGATAAGATGATTACTTTCAACAGCGAACAATGCACAACATGGTGTTTGAACAGTCCATCTGTTGCGTATGCTGTACCGGAAGCGGAAGCCCGGGAAGAAAACTTGATTACCAAGTTATCTGAATTTCAGGCCAGCATTGACAAGCGTGTCAAGGTCAAACGATTGACCAACGAAGCGAGAATGCCTACGAAGGGATCGGTTAAGGCAGCAGGAAGCGACCTGTACGCAATTGAGAACGTCAGCATACCAGCACAGGGGCAGGTAACGATCGGAACTGGAATAGCCATTGGGCTACCTAACAACACTTGCGGACGAATAGCTCCACGCAGTGGTCTTGCAGTCAAGCACAGACTCAGCACCAATGCGGGAGTTATAGATGCCGACTATACAGGAGAGGTGAAGATAGTAATGGTCAACCAAGGAGCTACCGAGTACACGGTACGAAAGGGAGATCGAATTGCACAGTTGATTATCGAAAAAATCAACGATGGAGAGCTCTACGAAATAGCTTCACTGGACGAAACCGAGAGAAGCGACCATGGATTCGGCAGTACGGAAACCAAAAACGATAGTAGCAAGAAAGCTAGTACACCAAAACCAAGGATCAAGATAACCGAAATCTTGGCCAAGGCATTCGGCCACTTCTATTGGAAAGGAGAAACCCCCGGGATTATCAAAAGAAGCTGGATCGAAAATGAGATGAGACTGGAAGCAGTCATTATCAGCACGGAATTGGCTATTAGGAACAAAAAAGCCAAGGATCAGAAAGAAATTGAAGAAATAGTTCCGAAGGAATACCATTACCTGAAGGACGTCTTCGAAAAAGAAGAAAAAACCGGACTACCGCCGTATCGACCAGGAGTCGACCTGGAAATCAACCTAAAAGACGGAGAAAAAGTCCCAACAAAGAAGATATATCCACTATGCGCAGATGAACTGGACGAATTACGAAGATATATCAACCAAAACCTAGGAAGAGGATGGATAAGAGAAGTATGGATGGACTTAGCGTCGCCCATACTATTCGTCAAGAAAAAGGACGGAAAGCTTCGACTCTGCGTGGATTACCGAGGGCTTAACCAAGTCACCAAAAAGGACCTGTATCCACTGCCACTCATCAGCAAGGCATTAGATCGGCTCAACACCGCCAAATACTTCACGAAACTCGATATCAAATACCCCTACCACAACATTAGAATCAAGGAAGGCGATAAATGGAAAACGACTTTCTCAAGTAAATTGGGAACCTACGAATACCTAGTAATGCCCTTTGGGCTAACCAATGCACCTGCGGCATTCCAAAGATGGATCAGCAATACAGTTCGAAGATATATCGATATCTGCTGCATAGTATATTTAGACGATGTTCTAATATACTCAGGCACTTTGGAACAACACCGAAAAGAGGTCGCCAGCATCTTGGCAGACATATACGAGTCAGGAATGAAGGTCAAACCTTCCAAATGCGAATTCCACAAGAAAGAAGTGAAATACCTTGGATTTATCATCAACGAAGACGGCATCAAAACGGATCCAATCAAAACAAAAGCAATATGGGAATGGACGGCACCAACAAAGGTTAAGGAAGTGCAATGCTTCCTCGGCTGTTGCAACTTCTATCGACGCTTCATCGAAGGATTCAGCAGGACAAGCAAAACCCAATATCGGCTTACCGAGAAAGCCGTCAAATGGGAATGGGGAGATGTCGAACAGGCAGCATTCGAAGAATTACAAAGGAAACTCACCAAGTCACCAGTCTTGGTCCATTACGACCCCGACAGAGCAACAATGATTGAGACAGACGCATCGAAATATGTCTGTTCAGGAATACTATCACAACGAGGACCAGACGGAAGATGGAGACCAGTCGCGTTTCAATCCAAGACGATGAAGGACGCCGAAATCAATTACGACGTCCAAGACAAAGAACTATTAGCAGTCATACAAGCCTTGGAGGAATGGAGAAGATACGTCAAAGGATGTCAACACCAAGTACGAGTTATGACGGACCACAAGAACCTGGTTACCTTGATGACCTCGAAGAACCTTAACGACCGACAAAAACAATGGGAACAACGAATACGTCAGTGCGACTTCAAGAGATATTATCAACCAGGAAAAGAGAATGGGAAAGCGGACGCACTCACCCGAAGAGCTGGAGACCTACCAACAGCAGGAGATCCAAGGCTCATCAACCCCCCTCAAATACTACTTCCGAAGGAACAGTATTGGGAGGACATCAACGAATTGGAACTAGTGGAATTCCAGGACATAGACAAAGGAAAAATTCAGGAAGCAAGCAAGAAGGACGAATACATACGACAAATCAAGGAAGCTTTGGACAAAGGAGAAAAAGAGATGAAAGGGGAAGCACTTGGGCTATGCCAATGGAAGGACGAATACCTATGGTACCAAGGAAAGATATGGATACCAGACGACGAAGGGCTAAAGACCACCCTCATCTACAATCACCACGATGTCCCACAGGTAGGACACGGAGGGACGGCGAAAACTACCGAACTCATAAGCCGCAAATATTATTGGCCAAATATGAGAGAAACAATCAAATGATACGTCAAAAATTGCGACACATATCAACAGACGAAAGTGGTACGACATGCACCCTACGGACTATTACAATCAAACAAGGCACCTGATCGACCATGGAAGTCAATAGCAATGGACTTCATTACAGACCTACCGGTATCGAACGATTATGACACCATCTTGGTCGTCATCGACCGCCTGACCAAAATGAGTCATTTTATACCATGCCGAAAAGACCTAGACGTGCGGCATTTTGAAAATCTATTTCTACGAGAAATAGTTCAACTACATAGAATTCCACGAGATATCATCACGGATCAAGGCACATTATTCACATCAGACTTGTGGAAAGACACCACGATGAAAATGGGAATCGAACGACGACTCAGTACGGCATTTCACCCCCAAAAGGACGGACAAACAAAACGGACCAATGCCATATTGGAACAATACCTCCGAGCCTATATCAACTACCAGCAGGACAATTGGTATGAGGCATTATCACTAGCAGAATTTGCATACAACAATGGATATCAGGAGAGGATCAAGACGACACCATTTTATGCAAACTACGGAATCAACACCGAATATGAAACAATTGGTCAACTGATGCAAATGAAGAAAGTCTCGACTGAAGATATGAGGGAATTACATGACACACTACGAAGCGAGATGGTGGCAGCACAATTACGACAAAAAGAATATTACGATCAACACCGAAAACCCGATCCGAATCTCAAGTCAGGAGACAAAGTCTGGTTGTTGCCACACAACATCAAGACCACGAGGCCATCAAAAAAAATTGGATTACAAGAAAATCAGGCCATTCAAGATAGTGGCAAAGCTTGGCAGCAGCGCTTATAAGCTGGCCCAGCCACCCGAGATGAAGATACACAACACATTCCACATCTCACTTCTCGAACCCTACGAAGACAATAGATTCCCCTCTCAAATACAAACTCCTCCTCCGCCTATTGAGATAGACGGAGAAAACGAATACGAACTCGAAGAAATCATCGACTCTCGAGTATATCGAAACCACTTGCAATACCGAGCCAAGTGGACGGGATATTCACCAGAACACGACAAGACCTGGTACCCGGCAGAAAACTTCGAAAATGCTGAGCTCGCGGTTCAACGATTCCACTCCCGCTACCCAGACAAACCAAGAATGGGTGGAAGTGGAGTCCCCGCAACCGACCGCCGCACCACTTAAGGCCGAAGAAGGATGGGGCGATTATGGCAATCCCAGCTTCGGCCCATTCTCGCCCACTAGCCCCTGCTATTCTGGACCACCAGAATCCGTGCTAGACGCAGGCCAACTCGAGGCAAAACGGAACATGGAACGGCACGAGCATCTCAGCCTATCGTGGACAGGCTGTCATGAAGGCGAATGTCAAGTCCACATCAGCGAGAAGACGGGGAATTAGTTCCCTAAGAAACCCCAAAGACACAGTGTTGACTTGTCAACACCCTACGAAACGCCGTATGAATCGGCAGCATCTCCTCCTCCTCCTCCTCCTCCAACCAGACCAAAGCGAAGGTCGCACCCAGAAATCTATACTTGGGACGTGTGCTTTAAAGACAATTGCACGTTCAATATAACAACAAAATCAATGCGGGATATTATCCCAGAACCGGGGGAGCTCAAGAACCGTTGGACTGGAAGGATCAGGGCACGAGGAATAGGAGAGAAGCCGTGAGGACCCGGCTTGAGAGGGAGAGGGGCGAGAAAGAAGAGGATGAGAGAAGGGAAAGAGAAGGAACCGTTCCCGACGTCAACAGCCTACATAGGCAAATCGATGGACTACTTCAACGAAACGAACACCTCGAAAATATGATACAACTACAAGACGAAACGATCCATCATCAGCATAAACCATTATGGACAAGACAAGGTCGCTCAAGGTCGGAAACGCGATGTTAGGAATTATGAGGACGTCATGGAAGAACAAGGAAAGCATCAACAGACGACTGTAGAGGGAACTCAGGCGTCTAGGAAACTGGTTGATGGAATTGGGGAAATAAGCATCGAGGGACCGATGCTAGGGGAGAAGGAAGCTAATGTCACAAACCTGACTAAGCGAGGAATATGGTTTCACATGACTCATGGTTATGAGTCATAGGTTTGTAATTGGTTCCACATGACTCGCACTTGCGAAGTCATTGTTATAATGTTATTGGTTAATGTTTTTTACATGACTACGATTGTGGTCAGATGATTTATGAACTTTCGCACATCACTCACATTACGAGTCATGGGTTTGACTCATGTGACGCGAGTTGCGCATATGACTTGTTATTTGGATTATGATTGGTTTAGGTATATTGCGAAGTTGACTTGTTAGAAGTCAGCTGATGGATTTCGCACATGACTCGCTACGAGTTATGAGGTCGTGTGACTCAAGGGTATGAGTCACCAGGGTTAGGGTTGTGGGAGGAACGCCTATATAAAGGGGCCGTGACCGTTGAGTAGTTAGTCACGAACCATCTCCTCTACACCTCCGGCGATTGAAATCTCAACACCATGAGAAA
>QOVD01003937.1:0-21583 GCA_003521225.1 Tuber microsphaerosporum | reverse complement strand
GAGACTGTCTCGTCCTTCGTCGTCCTCACCCCGTCTTGGACGGACGGGACGACTGGAACCGCTGCTTGTCAGGAGATACAGCAATATGTTATGAGACAGTTGGGCGTTCCCTCGTTGCCAGGCAACCGATTGGTGCATGGGGGGAGGGCATTCCCGCAGGGATAGCTGAATTGGGAGATTTTGGTTTCCATGGGAGCCGCCCCTCCAAAGCCCCTCTTCCATCCCCCTCCCCTCCAAGCTATCTAGCACTGCACTACCACCGGCAGGCCCTATTACCCAGTCCTGCTGGTTGCCTCGTACATACGGCCATACAGCTCCTCCCCCTCCCACCGCTATGGTCCTAGAATCTTCAAAGCCTGGATGCTGCTTCGCTGCCTGGGCCTGAGAAAAAAAAAATACCCCCCCCGTTTAACCATCTGTTACCCCCCCTGCTTTTCTGATAAACATCTACGGTACTCGCTTCCCATAGTTTTCTACCTTTGGTCTGATCCTATTATTAGGGTTTCCTCCTATTGTCACAACAACACAAATACTGTCACCCCTCTACCCCCCCACCAAACCCATCCATTCTCCCTTAACTTCACAATAACTTAGAGAATTATACCTGATAAACTCTTTCGCCAATTTTTTCGACTCCTCAGTTCGCGTGCCACGGAAAACAAGAGAGAGATCAATCGATTGCGAAGGGGAGGACTATACCGCACTCATTCGCCCTTTCATCCTGACTTGGTATAAGTAATACTACCACAATTAATAATTCACCACTGGCGGAGGCAACCTCGAGATACCCGTTGCCTCCTGCATGATTTATTGCTTGCGCTTCTTCCTGTTTTCTTCTCCGATTATTCCGCCATGACCGAACGTCCTTCTACTGCCTCGAGCAGCCGCGCATTTACCCAATCTTCCCCTTCGCTACGTCCAAACACGAGCAGTGGCCCCGGAATCTCTGTCACGAGTTCTTCCCCAACGGGATCGAGAACAACCCCTCCCCCTGAGCCCCGGAGGTCTTCTGTGGCCTCATCCGCCTCTTCACCCAGACCTAAAGCAAAAGGTCTGTACATTTCCCAGTGGAATTACTCTCATTTTCAAGCCATGTCCAGTTTCTGAATGTGCGTCTAACATATCACTAAGATTCAAGCTCCACGATCTGTCGAAATATAACTATCTATGGATATTGTCGATTCCAGGACAAGGGTAGGGGGCTACTATAGTCAATTTTTCACAGACTAAAGTCTCATAGGTTGCGCATTCAACCACGACCCACATTCCCAAAAGCAGCAATCTGGTGCTGGTCGGGGTAAATTCAATGTGGACTCCCCCTCTTTCACCCCAGCAACTCCTCCGAAAAAGACGATATCTCCGGGGGCTGCAGATGCGGCGCCCTTTACTCCCAAACAAAATCATAGTGCTGGTAATTTTAGTGAACGAAGAATCCCTCATTTTGAGCATAGAGAGCTGACGTGACAGGGACTGCCACACCTCCAATTGCACAACAGCTCCATGATGCTGCGAACGGGTTTGTATATACATTACTCAACAGTTCGTGGGACACCATAGCTAACTATTTCTGCCAAAGATACTCTGTGGCTCCAGCAATCGATCCACAGCTTTATCATCACCAAGGCCTCCAACATGGATTTGAAAACATGGGGTTGGGCGAGAATGTATATTCGCCTACGAGATCACGGCGCAGAGCTAACAAAATGAAGACTACTGCAAATGCCGCGATGAATGCGTATGATTTTACTGTTGGGGCGCCTGTGAATCCATATGCTCAAACGGGTGTCGACATGTTTTATCAACCGCAACAAA
This sequence comes from Tuber microsphaerosporum, assembly GCA_003521225.1. NCBI lineage: Eukaryota > Fungi > Ascomycota > Pezizomycetes > Pezizales > Tuberaceae > Tuber > Tuber microsphaerosporum. The sequence goes on along the minus strand of QOVD01003937.1, from coordinate 19,771 downwards.
CGTATCAACATCCAGTTTTGTACCCCTAATCCCATATTAAGTTTCCTCTAAAGTAGACAAGATCTTATTAACTTTTGGTTCTGCCCTATCAAGCTCAACTACCATTTATATGCTCCCTTGGCCCCGTATCCTCAGAAGCTGCAACCGTTTCAGAAAAATATTCATGGGTTTTTCTTGTCTGATAACCTAAGAGAAGAGCTCCAGAAAAAGGCTGACGCTACGCTCCAAACACTGCCAGGTATCTTGGCCTTTAACTCAACGAAGAGATCCATGTTTATAAATAAAAGCTGACCTGGGATTTCCCGCGTCTGTAAAGCCGTATCCTCAATACTTCCCCCGTCAATCGAGGAATATCACCAGCTCGTCCCACTTGACACCTCCAACCAGAAGAGTGCACAGGTTTTTGGATATCCCAGCTGGGCCTATAAAGCATTTTCATCTGAAGATGGGAACGCCTATGCACTGCGGAGACTTGAAGGTGGGTTCCCCCGGCAGTTATGGAACCAATTTGGTATGGTGATTGCTAACATTCAACTCTTCAACTACAAGGCTTCAGGCTCTTGAATGAAGCTGATATCCGAATTGTCCAAAGATGGAGAAAGGTACTAAGCGCTAATATTGTGACTATACACGATGCTTGGACGACTACCAAATTTGGGGATAGCTGTAGGTCTCATTTTATCCTTTGAACAGATCCATTTTTGGGCCCTACCCCCACATCCTTATTATCGCTCCTTCTACCCGATATTTGTGTGAGTCGCCCTAAACATTTGCTCTATAACAGCTATCGTCTTCGCCTATGATTATCACCCATTGTCCAAAACACTAGCTGAGACTCACTTTGGACCCAATCCAAGATACCCGAATCCTACGCGGCAGCATCAACCCACGGGTCCGATAGTTCCGGAACAAGTTCTATGGAGTTATATTGTTCAGGTCGCTTCTGCATTGAAAGTCATACATAGTGCAGGATTAGCAGCCCGAGTGATCGAACCGTCAAAAATTCTGCTCACTAGTAAAATGAGGTAATTACATAGCAACAACAAAGCAACACTTGTGTAGGTGGATCTGATAGTTACATGCTAGGATACGCCTAAACTGCTGTGGGATTTTCGACGTCATCCACCCGGAAACTACACGCAGCCAAGAGTCGGTTCGGGAGTGCCAACAAGAAGACCTTACTCAGTTAGGTCGTCTCATGCTCTCAATCGCATGTAATACCCCTTCAGCTATTCAATATCCCCAGAAGAGCATGGAATACATCGGTCGTCATTACTCCATTCAACTTCGGGACAGCATTTACTACCTTTATACGGGATCAACGAAAAATATAGACGAATGCGTCAAATCTATAGCGAACCAAGCCTTCCAGAATTTCGACAGCGCTCTACACTACGAAGACTCGCTAGAGTCAGCGCTCTCTCGAGAATTAGAAAACGGTAGGCTAGTGCGACTTTTATGTAAATTCGGCTTCATCAATGAACGACCCGAATACGATCATGATCCAAGATGGAGCGAAACCGGTGACAGATATTACTTAAAGCTCTTTAGAGATTATGTGTTCCATTCTGTTGACGAGAACAATAATCCTGTCGTTGACATGGCTCACGTTCTTTCTTGTTTGAATAAACTGGACGCTGGGGTAGACGAGAAGATCATGCTAGTCAGCAGAGACAGCATGAATTGTTTTGTGGTCACCTATAAGGAGGTAAGTGCCTTCACATTTCTTTTTTCCTTTCCCTTTTATGCATAAACTGATTTCATGATCGGACAGTTGAAACGACAGGTTGAATCCTGTTTTCAGGACCTCAGTAAGTCTAGGCGATGAAGCCCGATTTGTTGTTAGCAAAGCACCCTAGATCCTTCATGGTTTCTAGCTGTCAGTTTGTTAAGCAAGGGTTGGGGTGTCGTTACTTCATTTTGGTGGTGTATTAAAAGAGAGCCTTGCTTTATGAGTTGGGAACAGGGTGGAATTTGTGACCAAACCAGTGTTTCTTTCAGCGAGCCCGTATCAACCTTTGTTTTCTCTATCAACCCCCCTAGTAGAGTTCCTGTATGTAATGAAATTCATTGTACACGTTGGTCTGGTAATATACCTTTAGCCAAATATCAAGATGCAGTCTTTTCTAAAAGTATAACGATATTAACAAGCGAGTCTCCAGTCTGCACCATCTCGTGCGGCGAAATGACTAACCGCGGTGCCGGTATGGTATCATGCAGTGCACCAGTACCATAATCTAAACAATTCGGCAAGCTGTGCTCTCGGTCAAATCAGTCTTCACCCATAAATCAAATCATCCCCCACGGCACCATGCCAGCTAACAGCCCCCACCCGCCCTAGTGCCTTACCGGTGTTTCCGATGAAAGCCCAACCAGCACACCCACCCATCTGCGGGCGACAACTAGCGAAATGCGGTACAAAATGCCCATCTCTTCACTAAAGCACTGCATATCCCGGGCCGGTAACGCATATATTCCAAGTGATTATTTATACCTGCACTTTCACTTTCCCTCCTTCTACCGACAAGTCTTTTTTTTCCTTCGCCAAGGCGCCAACAGAGCGTTACCATACTCGTACTGTGTCCGTAACTATACGGTGTTTTCTAAGCTAGCCAAGCAAGACGCTTTTTGTGGTCAAGTATGCGGTGGCCATCCGGTGAAGGGAGTTATGCTATAATATTGAGTGGATGGGTAAGTTAGACGGTAACGCTTTTACCGTGATGTAATTTCGAATGTTGAGACGCTGGGTTCGTTTATTGCTGCTAGGAAACTTACCGGAGGGTAAGTTTGAGGCGGTTTCCTATGTCTTGGACGTATTGGCAAGTACGTATCGCACTTTCTGAATGAATTGCTGATTGTGTGGAGAGGGTGGGGGGTAGAGTGTCGTTGGGTAACGAAGTTGGTAGCGTGGTGAGATCTAATACCTGGGCCTTGCTTTGGTCTGGATCTAGTATCGTCAGGATCCCCTTGAGGTAAACCGTGGTCGAGGGCTTATAAAATTAGCATGAGCATGCTTGTATGATGCAGGTAAACGAAAAGTGACTGTTGGCTTATCCAAGACTCAATATGCCAAACTATGAATGGTGCCCACGGTACCGTACAGTACCTCGGAGAGAAATGAGTTTAGGTAGCAACAGATGAAGCTATCACTCGACGTCGTGCAATTTAATTATCGCCCTGAATAAGACTTGCACAGAGATCTCATCTCGGGCTAGTCTACCTCACTCCCATCTCTCATGCTAGTAGAAAAAAAAAAAAGAATTGCCGAACTACATCAGCAACGCCTTAAGTCGGAATGCCGGTAGTATGTATTGGCACGTTAATACACTATCGAGTGATCCTACATGACTACAGCGTCCCTTAATACTATGTCACATCCATGGATCCTATTCATCGCAAGTATAAAGTCCAAGACCAGAAGACTTGAGCAGGGGCCTTACAATGGTTCGGTATTGAACAAAATCTCCGTCTGTCTTGCCTTAGTCCCCACTTTTCACGCCCAACCCAATAAAAAATGCACTCCTTTGTCCGTTTTGTACAATTTTGAAAATAAATAAATAAGAGGTTAGGCTAGGTTAGGTTACGGTAGGTGGGTGAGTCTTGATGATTGAGACCATGTATAACGGAAGCGTGGTCACCGGCTCATTTGAATGGAGTGAAGTGTGTCTTATTGTTGTTCCTCGCTTTCGATAGTGGCAGTGGTCGCAGCAACCTGTAACCTTGGGGTGTCGGTGTGCGGTTGCCATACTCATTTCATTATAATGGTGATTTTGCGGGAGGAACAACCATTGATGCTCGACACTTTCCAACTTGAATGGCTCTCCGCATTAGATGTTTGCCAACTTGAATGGTCTCCGGAGGTGGGAGTGTAATGTATATAATAAAGTAGATCGCCCGCACTTCTATGGTCTTCATGATTCTTCTTATAAAAAACAGCCGTTCTTTTCTTATATTTGTCGTGTTCCTTTTCCTTCACACTCACGCTCGCTCATATCAGCATTAACACACTTATACATTTCATAAGCTTTTCGAGAAAGCAATCTTCCTTCTCTTCCTTCTATTCTTTACTATCATTTTTTTATACCTTCACTAAATCATAATAATGCATTTTAACTTGATCGCCACGGCAGCATTGCTACTAGCGCTCCACGCCGGGAACGCCGTTTCCCATTCCTGGGTAAGAGGATCCGCCGAAGATACATGTGTGTGTGAAGCTTTCCCAGTGTGCTAACATTCACCTTACAGATCGAAGTCCTAGAGGCTGTCGGCCCAGGAACAAAGGGGTTCATGAGAAGTTGGGGTGAGTTCCTTCCGTCTTCCCTCCTTCTATCCCCATAACGTGAAATGAGGAAACCCAAATTAACAACCTACCAGTGGGCAGGGACAACACTATCGACACCCGCATGACTTACCGTATCGAAGGCCCAGACTGGGAAAACAAGCCCATCTGTAAGGACACCCAGCAAGTGCGCGCCAACCAGCCAGGCTTCCCCCGTCTCAGGGCCAGCCGAAAGCAAACGGTGGCAGGGTACTACCTTGAAAACGGACACGTCTCTCTTCCCCCCTCGGCGACAGCTTTCACAGGCCTGACGTACTGGTTCGGTACTAGTGACCCCGACCCGAAACTCCCGCTAAAGGAGGTCAGGGCTTGGACCACCGACGGCCAAGGAGGGAACAAGAAGGGCAGGCTCCTCAAGACGAACTCGTACGACGATGGAAGGTGCACGCAACCCAATGACTCCCCCGTATCCAAGCAACGTGGGGTCGGGAAAGACGGGGTCGAGAAGCCATGCAGATCGGAGTTTGTGATTCCGGAGAATTTGAATGTGGGGGATGTTTATACTGTTTACTGGGTTTGGGATTTCTCGTGGCATTTCGGCCGGGATAAACCTAGAGTTGAGGAGGTGTGTATCGTTGTTCTCTGTTCCCTTTACCTCCTTGCGGAAATAATTGGAAACTCGTTGCTAATGGGAGTGATTTTAGTGGTATACTTCCTGCATGGATATCGAAATTGTCTAGACGGACCGAACAGTTAGTACGATACTTGTGATCAATAATATTCTCTAGATAGAGTCTCACGACCCTTTTATGGATGGGGTGCCACTACATAGCTTTAGGCATAATTTGTCTGGTATTCTTGTATTTCCCTTCTTCTATTGCATACCGTGGAGGATCAGGTATGCACCAGTTAGTTAGTTAGTTAGTTGCAATTCCTTTTTCAAGGCAACACGAAAAAAAATTGTCAAAAATGTCAAAAAAACAAAGCGAACGGCGATTAGCTTGTGCTAGAGTGACGTGAATTCATCTAGATACACAATTTGAAAGTATATCTGATATCGCACAGCGGGTGAGCAGCCCCTTCGAATCTGAAGAGATAACCCTTACAGTATCCCACGGCGAAGCGAGTCCAAGGGGAGGCGAGAACGCCCATAGAAATTTTATAGCATAGAGATTATTTGTATGGGCATTCTCGTTATGCCGTGGACTCGCTTTTCCGTGGAATACTGTATTTGGCAGTGCGATTTCTGTGAATATCGAGTGATCCTATATGATTTCAACTGTGATTGGCCAGAACGCCTGACTAGTCGAGTAGGGCAAATTCTGCCACGATTATCTAGCGCTATCACAATTTCAGAATTCGCGGAAGCGCGCAAGTACCGGTACGAGGCATGCATCTGGTAGTGTAACCCCCTTTTATTGATGAAAGAACTAACGCCAAAACCCAATCACAAGATCCCTGACATTAAACTTCTTCGAAAAGGCAACCCATCCAGAGAAACACGATAGTGCTTCCCGGTTATCCTTCCTGTGCCATGAACGGGTTCTCAATCTGCTCGCTGCCGTCCATTGGCGAGATGAGGGTCAACATCGGACCCCTCGCAACGACCAGACCCAATTCCCGTGTTGTCTCGTTTCCGTCCTCATCTATCGGGGAATCATTATTAGCATCTATTACACGCCGGTTATTATTATCATATAGAGCAAACCTCTAAGGTTTTCCTTCACATCATCCAGGACGAGGTTCATGAGTTGGTCGTAGCCTTTTAATATCCCCACGACTAGACCAAAATTAATGTCAGTATTCGTGAGGCTTAGGACGTGGGGCGAGAAATACCTTCCCTACCGCCATTAAACTTCACAGTGATCGCTTTATCCATAAATTTTGCCAGATCCAAGATCGCCTCGCGAGGTTTCCGCTCTTGTTGATCTTTGTTGTAGCCAGCCTGACCACCCCCACCGCCGCCCCCTCCTGCTCCACCACGACCTCCACGCCCACCACCGCCTCCGCCGCGCCCTCTAAATCCTCCGCCTCGTGGTCTGTCCATTGTTTGAAATATTGTAGTGGATGTTTGTTAAAGGTGGGGTATACCGAGTCGTCAAGTTAAAGGTGACGACAAGCTATGGGGCAGATTTACCCTGCTTTGAGGCTCTCGGCTGGTTGGGAACGGTATGAAAAGTTCTAGAACAGGGGTACGATAAGTACTTGTGATACCTAACGATAAGGGTTCCTGACGCGTCTTCCCAACGCGGCCGGTCCGCAGTCAGGTTCTCTCGAACAACCCCGAGAAATGTAAACAGAACTCCTCCACACCCTAAATATCATAAAAACCTCCGCTTTGGCACTTGCTTCCTTACATCATATAGGTTACAGGTAACCTTCACGCAATCTCTAACCAGGGCGCTCGATTACTGTACCTATCCAAAGACGCCAATCATTCGACTGTAACGTGCCCGGATAACGCAAGCCTTTCCAGCACCTGTGCAAACTCCCTCCCGCATCTGCAGCTTCCCTCTTCCTCTCACAATTGCAGGATTCCCGTATCGCCCTCACGATAATAGAATTCCTTCAATATGGTAACAAAACCTGCTCTCGGTAAACCTAAAAGCCAACCGTTCGTCCCCTAAGAGTGGCCACCTATTCTCCTAATTCCTTGCTGACCTGTATTCACCGCAGACCGGCTGACATTCTCAAAATACATATCACCGCCGATTGCCCAATGGAAAAGTATCCGGGTATCAATGAACCCAGTGAATACTCGCCTTTTTTCGTATTGAAGCTAACTTATTTCTAGCGAAGCAGCACGCCCGAAATGTAGCCCAACGGCTACCCACCAGTAACGGTCTTATCTACCTAGAAGGGATGCCAGAAGTGCTCTTTGAGGACTCGGATCAGGCGATCAAATTCCGTCAGAAGAGATATTTCTTGTACCTCACAGGAGTCGTGGATATGCCAGATTGTTTTGTCACATATTCAATCGCTCACGACAGGTTAACTCTGTACGAATCTCCCATAAGCTTTGGAAATGGGTAAGAAGAGTTCTAATGCTGCAAGCTCGCAGATACATTCCGCCTTTTGACCCGAATCAAGTTCTCTGGTCTGGTTTTCCACCCTCGATTGAAGATTGCATCTTCAGGTTTGTTGAACCCCCTTCCATTCTCTCATCGATAACTAAAGAGTTAACAAATTCATAGATACGACGTGGACGAGGTCCTCTACTCTACCGAAATAACTGATAAAATAATGGAGTTCTATCTTACGTTTCAATCCGCTCCGATTTATACAATTCATGAACAAGTTTCACGGATCCCCTCACGGATCCCTGGGAGACTTATCTCTTATCGGTACCTTCAACCCGCAATTGATGATTGCCGTGTTTATAAGGACGATTACGAAATTAAATTACTCCGTCAAGCAAACACCATCTCAGCAAATGCCCATCGCGCCGTGCTAAAAGCGGTGCAGACAGCTCAAACAGAAGCTCAGCTCGAAGGAATATTTGTCCAAACTTGCATTGCACAGCACGCACGAACGCAAGCATATGATCCAATAGTTGGTTCTGGGCAGAACTGCGCAACGCTACACTATACCCGTAATGACGCACCTCTCAAAGGGAAACAACTGCTCTTGATTGACGCTGGCGCAGAATGTGATGGATATGCTAGCGATATCACTCGCACATACCCGATATCCGGGAAATGGACCAAAGAAGCTAGTGAAATCTATAATATTGTTGATGAGATGCAGAAAGAGTGCATCAAAAAGACAGTTGCCGGCGTGGATTGGAGAGATACGCATCTCCTCGCGCATAGGATTGCTATCAAGGGATTAATGGCATTGGGAATTCTGTATAATGGTACGGCAGAAGAAATTTTCCAATGTGGAACTAGCCGTGCCTTCTTCCCCCATGGCCTTGGCCACTTTCTGGGGTTAGACACCCATGATGTCGAAGGCACCCCGGATCTCGACTGGAAGCCCACTGCAGGCCAATTAGGTTCTATTGCCTCTCTCCCCAAACCAATGTTAGGACGTGGGCTATACCGCGCCGTGGTACGCAGAGTGCTAAAGCCCAGGATGGTCATTACCGTCGAACCTGGAATGTATGACCCCCAACAGCTCCCGACTTTTTCTCCATTCACATACACGACGGGGCTAACAATCCATAGCTACTTCTCAAAATTCATAATCCAAGCCTACCTCGAGCACGGCGTCCACAGCCAGTACATTAACAAGGCGGTCCTTGAAAAGTACTGGGCAGTAGGCGGCGTCAGAATCGAGGACGACATTCTCGTTCTCGACAATAGAGAGAACGAGAACCTGACCACTGCTCCCAGAATAGAACCTTCTGGCGAGTGGGCTTGAGATTTTGGGGGTACGCTACATCAGCGCGTGGACATTCATGTGTGCAGGTACGACTTGATGGGTTAGACGAAGTATCTTTTGTTGTTTTTCATGCCCTAGGGTCTTGAATCGTGATACCATAATTACTTGCACTACTTAGTTATCATATTATATTCTTGGGCGGTTTGGTTATAGGGCCTGGAGTGTCATTGCTGGGGACAGCTTTACATAATAAAAGCCTGCGGGTTGGGGGCCGTTTCAATCGGTTTTCAGAATAAGGTCGGAGTTTCAGCACGGGTGCCAGACTATTCTCCTCGAGGAAGCTTAACGAACTGACATGTAAATCCCTTACAAGATTCACCACCAAAACCTAATTACAGACATTGCAGCTGTTATTGCGACTTTGGAAACTCTTGAGGAACGAGGGAAGGTTGAATTTTTCTGTCTTGTGTCTTAGGTAAACATTGTCATTCTTGAGTTGGTGGAAGAAAAGTACCGGTACCGTGAAAACTTGAATAATTGGACGGTGTGCTACCGGTACCCTATCATGAAACCTCACCCTCCATCACTCACTAAAATGGCACATAAGTCACCACCCACTTAAAAGAGACCCCCACTCGGGCTGCACTGCACCACCAGCAGCGAAATTACTACCGGTATTCAGGAGACCCAAATCCCCAAACCAGAACATTTCTCCATCCATCCATCCATTCCTCCACCTTAGCACACGAACAAAGCACCAGTACGGTACCGGCACAGTGAATGACTCACCAGCACAGCCACACCAGCAAGAAACAACACAATACCGGTGCTTGTAGACTGCCGCTAGGGCTCAGTCAAAGCATGTTGAGTCACTCACTTCCGCCATACCAGTATCCAATTGCGACCCGTAATCTAAGCTAAATTTAATCCGAGCAGGGCAGGCCAACACAACCCACAGCAGTAAACCGCAGGAATAAACAACGGCCGATCTCATAAAGCCAGAATGCCATGGCAGCAAGTCTCTGAATCTGCGGTAGGTATGATGCCGGAGGGCGTGATATGATGCGGTACGGTTGAATTCTGTAGTAAGGCCGTACAGTAAGTTAATTCTGAGTTTGATTGCGATATCATTAGGTTAGGATCGCGCAATATAAATATTTTACTTTTGTCCCTACCGATGCAGTAAATAAGTGCCAGGGGAGATATTCGCATAAGACAGGGATTATTGTGCTGGTTAACTGTGCGAAATCATTAGTTCTGCTGGTATCCCTGACACTTGTAAGTTACCGTACGGTACAGTGCTCATCAACCAAAAAACAGACCAGAATCCGAGGCTTGTTGCACCACGACTTATTTTGCGGGCAGGCACGCATAGTTTTTATTTTGCCACATTTGAGGACCTTATGGATCCCTATTTTTAGGAACCGATGCCTCTTGCCTGTTCCGAGGACCCTTGGGCCTACGGTAGATGATCTACCATGGGTGCCGGTGGAGTCATAGGTGAATGAGTCAAAACCTCCTGGGAAAGGTGTATATAATCCAGACTCCACCACTGCTACTACCAGCACTTCCTTCTCCTACCTCGCCACACAAAGCTACCGCAGCTACCGCAGCTAAACCGCACAACATACCAATAACACCGGTATATAAGTTTTTTTCTCCTTCCTTCCTTCACAAATTTCCAAACATAAGTCAATCGCAAGCGCACACTAAGAAAACTACGAACTCACTAAAAATGCCCTATAACCCCTACTCTAGGCGTGGGCGTGGGGCCACACGCTTCGCCGATTTCGGACGCTGGGGCGCTGGCAAATGGGCTCGGGACTCGCTCGATCACATGCGTGATGAGGGGAGGTACCTCTACAATCAGGTCGATAGCGACGTTAAGTGGGAATGGAGCCAGGGAGGTTTGGCCGCTAGTGATGCTGTAAGTAGTTATTTTCCCCTATACCGAAGAACAAAGGGGAGAGGGAGAGGGAAAGGGCTAATGGTGAGGGGTGGTGGCGGTGGTAGGAGTTGTATCAGTTGGGGATACTATATGATCAGGAGGTAGAGGTTGAAGTCGCTTCTTCTGTCGGAGAGGAGATTAGCGTTAGAAGTGAAGCTGGTGATGATTGGTCGGTGCTGGATGATGGGGAGTCAGTAACTGGGGATTGGGATCTTATTAGTGAGTTGGGGTAAATGGTTGAGCGCCCTCAGCTTTTTCCCCCTTCTTGTAGTATATCTTGGTCTCCGGTCTCTGGCGTTTGGTTTTTTTAGGCCTGTTGTATCATAGCTTTTTTTGGGTACCTGGGGCTGGGGTTGGCTTTTTGATAGGCTGCGTCCCCTTAGAGGAGAGTATCCGATTGTCGGTATAATATTGGGGCTATGGTTAACCCTTTTTTTAGCCAATTCTTCCTTTTTTGCGTGCTAAGGAGAGATGCAATGTGAATAGTGAAACATGATATCCAAGTGCCTTTAGTGGGCAATAGCCACTCAAGTATTTACGTGATGAGTTCACATAGGCCCAGGAGCCAAACATACCGAGCAGGGCAAATCAAACCTAATAATCACTAAAGACGGCATTCCTCTGTGTTCGTATAAGCCCCAGCATTAAGGCACAGCAGTGTGAGCCAATTATCTCTCTGCCTTTCAGCCTCCCGCAGCCCCAACCCACAAACGAATTCATTCATTACCAACAACCCGGTAATCCCAAAATCGTATAACTGAGCCACCGGCACAGGGCTAACTCCCTACTGCGAGGTATCCAAACCGAGAAAGCCCACCTCTGAAGCACCACGGCTTCTTCCATCTCGGCACCAGCAGTTACGGGCTCGACCCCGTCGCCGGCGACTTCCCCAAGATGGTGGTAGAGACAAACGCAAAGAAACACTGCAGGTCGGAGATAAGGGGCAATTGGATTCATTTGTAACTACCCAGTGAAGTGGGCACGGCGGCCGCGGGATTTGCCAGATGTGGGATGTGGGGTTTTGTTCCAAGCGCCGTGATGTACGTACGGCTTTTCCGCGTCGAACTACCACAGTCTGAACCATGGTGTCGAATTCGGTGAGTTGTTGGGAATAGAGAGTGCGTCTGTATTACAAAGGCGGTCTTGGAAGAAGTTTGATGATTTGGGACCTATGTTCTGCGGTAAAATCCGGTCCAACGTGCCCGTGCTCCGGCCAGTCATCAGCTAATTAGGTGTCATAGGATGCTTCTGGTATGGCATGGTATCCCAGACCCGCTAACTAGGGCTTCAAGCCTAGAGCCCCTATGGCGCAGTTATAGGTACGATATACCTACTAACCTCAATAGCAGAAATTAAGCTTTGAAGAGGTCCGCCCATGAAGACGAACCCAAGAAGGAGCACCCGTTTTCACAGCACCTGGGTATAGTGCTAGAGCAAAAACTATCCCCCAGCCATTTTCCCACCGGATAAAGATAACCCGACACTCTGTGCGTGGGGCCAATGCATGTCGGGGGTATTACCACAATGTGATGCGTGGTACGGATATGTTTGGCCCGTCACCAAGCTACTTGGGACATGAGGAACTAGGAAATGACAGGAGTCATATTGATGTATATTCATGCTACGGATTGCTATAAGTACGGCAGTCTCAGGCGCGTCTATAGGCGAACAAGTAAGATAGCATTTATCTCTCTCTTTCTCTCATTGATCGGTCCCATTACTTTACGCTTCAACTCCGGCCTCTTCTGTGTGACCTCCGACAATGCAATTGGGGGGGTCTAGCGAGTGATACCCCATGTCTGTTGGTGAAAATAAACACGATACTCGTACCACATCTCTGTTGACACACAGAGCTAACGGAATCGAGTACCCGTCTACGTGCCGTCCCATCAAACGATCAGCAAGTCCCCCTCGCCAAGCCAGCCATGGTTCTGATGAATTCTGCCAGCTTAATCGGCCGCTATAATGGGAACCACCAAATGGTACACTTTTAACAGCGAATAGGTGAAGAAGAGTGAAGGGGGGAGAGCAGGAGAGATAGAAGGGAAAAAGAAAGTGGGAGAAATAGATCTCGGTGTAAGAGAGGATATCACATGCAGCCGTTGAATACACAAGCGTTAGCTCAATAGCTCCACGAATCAATCGTTCGGTTCGCCGCAACGACAGGGACACACCGCCATAGCCGAGACAGATGGTACGGCATCTGGCACTCACTCGCACGGACATCATGGCGCACACCCATCCATTGAGCTAACGGCCCGTTAACCGACGATCGGAGGTCCAGACTTCTGGGGCTAAGAAAAGCCGAGGATCGGTGTTCCCCCCCCCTATTTGGCTGGACGAAAGTGAAAGGATTGAAACTACATTACAAGAGGCGCTTTCTAAGAGCGGGATTTGCGCTTTGGCAATGATGACCGCAGCTGGCCGGGAATTGCTTCTTCACCTCTATCATGACTATTCAAACTTTTGTGGATTGTGTCAGCCTCGGAAAGTCTCTTATAGGTTTGCGAACAAGTGCCTAACTTAGGGGCGTTTAGCACGAGCTGTATATTCATAGTGCTAGGCAATACTAGTAGTGCTCGATCCCTTTAGAGTGTCTATGCGGGGACTAGGGAGAGTCATTAGCTGGGGAGACTCAAAGAAAATCTCCGGTTGATGAAATAGTCACGTGGGTCTTAACTTAATAAGGGGAAACGGCGGGTAGCACAGCATTTTTCGGGCACTAAATCTAGTGGCTAGTTTCGTGCAGTATCCGAATTTCAAGAACTCTCAAAGTCGAGCACTACAAACAAATTGTACCGAACGCCCCCGGGCTCTTATTCGGAGATCCACAAAAGACTGGGATCCGAGGCTACTGGCTGGCTGGCTATGATACCCCTCCGGAGTACTCCCTTCTGAATACACTACAATGCAACGCAACATTGATATCAAACAGGAATTATCTCCTTCTCACAACGACGAATCAATTAGAAACCCCTCTCTATTTTTCCTCCCTTCGCAAGAACTGCCCGAAATCCGATCCCAGCTCTCAAAGAATTCCCTGAGGAGCTCGCCCACACCCCTTCATTTTAGACCCCAACGCATTCATGATAAATCACAGCCAGTCACTCGATAAACAAAGAAAACCCACTCCCCAGAGGAAACCACCGTAAGAAGTAAAAAAGGGCTTACATGGCTGGAATGAGCCAGCCTGCTTACTCACTTGCTTCATTAATATCGAGCAATGTGTCGTACTACAACAACTTTCACGGTAGTCTAAAAGGTAAGTCGCATGTCACGAGCCCCGTGAATCCCCCCCTCCTGAGGGTAAATCCTGCAGCGGGAAATTCGGATGCAAAACAACCTAATATATTGAGCTATTATGCGGATAAATAAATAGGCTCTGTTCGGTGTGTGTCAATATAGAAATACTAGGGTATTCCATGAAAATAGCTTATAGGCGGAAACAACAATATTCCCCACTTCTAGAAACAAAGGTGTCCGGCAGTCCCAGCCCTTCGTCTCAATATTTCCTAACCAGTGCCCAAAAAGCTTAGGGCATGCCAACCACATGGTCAGAAGAATTTCGCAATAGAAAAACAATATGTTACGCGCTGTTTATAATGCATGATACTGATTGCCCTACCGTCCATAGGTTAAACTCTGAATAGCTTCAGTTTTTTGCAAGGAAAGCTGTGAGAAGAGTTGTGCTCGTACGGTATAGTGCTTCTACGGTTGCTACATTAACGGGCTACTCAATCATTGTTAGGGGGGAGAGAGTGCCACCACAGCCAGTAAGTATATCAGCCTACGATATATCCAGCCACCTACCATATCTAGCTAGCCAATTGCAAGGAAGGAGTGAGCAAGGCGAGGGAGGGTTCATATCGTTACTAGATAATACGGTACAGTACAACTTGAACGAAGCTAGGCCAAGTCTGGCTTGACCAGAAGGAGAAGAAGCTCCACTAAGACTTGATTGTCACACTTTATTAATTTCGTTACTGTGCCCTAGAGTGTCCATAAAACCGGAAAATATAAGCCCTGTATCCAGGGTAATTTGTACGGGATCAGCAGAAACAGCCCCGATATTTGCTGATGCATTTGAGCACAAGGCAACCTGGATCTATGCCTTTACGGTATATTGGAAGATGTGGGGAAACTTGGACTCGGCTGCTTTAGCCAGGAATTGGCCGGCGCGGCAAACAGCAGGAGGAAGTGAACTCCGCTAAATTATGCTCTCCCCCCCCTTTTTATGCAACACCACTATAGTCCGGCTCTATAAAAATGAGGGGTACTTTTTCCTCCCTTAAAAAAAAGGGTGTTTGTTCACTCTCTTGCAGTGCTGTGTACCTTTAATGACATAATATAACCTTAGATACAAAGCCTCAGCCAATCAACAATAGGAGAGGAACTATTCTGTCACAACGAGCCCCTTCTCTCGTTCTACAGAATTATCCCTCCTCTCTTCCTCTCTTGCTATTCTAGGAATACACTGAAGGACTGATTTGCTTTAACCTTTAAACCGTCCTTAAAACCTTCTTTGACAGTATCATACGAATATCTCTCTCCTGCAGGATGATTTCGTATGGCCCTGGAATGGAAACAAAAACTGTAGATTGGCTCTGATTGGTTATTCAGATAGTTGTGCAGCACCAGGAGAAAGGAGGCTAACCTAAATTAACTAACCCCAAAGCGGACACTTGTAGAGTCCCCTCCAAAGGCCTTTGTGAGATGGGCATTTTGCCCTTGAACTCGCCATGTTTGCCCACCCCTTGCAATTGTAATTAATCCAAATAGTGCACCGATCCTATAATACTCGTGCTTTGTTGCCTTAATATTCACTCAAGCCCCCACTAGAAATCGCTTCCTGAGTGCATCTACTCTATATAGTTAAATCTTTCAGCCACTTTGAAACTCTGGAGCTACCAGTAGACGCCTTTCCAGTTTTGACCAAAGAGATTAAAATCCGCACCAGAATCTAGGAAAACTACAGCAACTAGAACCCTAAAGTTTAGTCGAAAAAGCGGGGGGTGGTTTATAAACTACAGGTAGCTGAAATTCAACGCTTTTGGTGTAAAAAGGTCATTTCACCAATAGCTTGGCTCGGGAACTGTTCTTGTACTAGAGGAAACCATTGTTGGAAATTGCCTAGTTGAGCTGCTCACTATTATCGGAAACGGACATGAATCACCACTAGCCTCTAGTTCGAACTATCGGTCAACAACCCTACGAAACCTACTCATCCAATATCGTATCATCTCGTCTTTCAAACCGCTATATCTTTCTGCGTCTCACCATCACTCAGCCTGAGACGACTATCACCCAAGATGTTGCACTACCAATTAGCCCCAGACACTTTTGAACTCCTTGTGTCGCACTACCTTGAGAGATAAAACTGCGAGAAGTTTTTTATCCCACACCACCGCACACAACTCTGTTGACCAGAGTCGACAACAAGCTCTTGTACGTTTGTCCGCTGGAAGGGCATGGAAGGAAGGCAGTGGGAGAGATTCTTAGATAAAAGGAGGAATATCCTCCACTTATGTTTTCATAGTAACCATCACTTCCTCTCTGTCTGTTTTTTGTCTTCTTCTGCTCCATTCAGTGTCGCCGGTGTTTTCTGTCTTTTGGTTCTTGATCACTCTCTTTTCATATTTGTTATATACAATCAATCGCTGTCAATCCGAATCCGAACTCCGTATCCGCTGTGCTAAACCTTTGTTGCGAAAAACCATACTATACCTTCTCTACAAGTGGCTATTCCAAATCTAGAAGCCTGGGTCAAGTCGGCCGGAAGAGCTGGTTGACTGTCCGGAATCATAAATCCTTGGTTGCTGGAACGCAGAAGGGTGGAAGTAAATGCTTCGTTCTGTACCGTAAGGGCTTCGATAAATGAACTATGTGCTGGATATGGTACTCGAGTACAATGGAATGGTTGACCGCGTGCGGTAGGGCTATAGGTGCTATGCTAGCTAGTGTAGAAATCTGATGCAAGGCTGCCCAGTCCGCCATTGTAGCTGACGACAATGACGACCGACCAGAGTCAAAACAAGAGAAGGGGTGGAGAAACAGCAAAAGGACCAAGGGAGGATATCGTTTTAGTGAAACCCAATTTCCTCCGATAGCAAGATTCTGTGGCACTCCTATTTAACGTTATCTATGCAACTTTCGGAGACTCCTCTGTGCCACCAGTCTAGGGAAGAGAAGAGAAAAATCAGAAAAATCAGAATACTACTACGCTCACAGTATTTCAAGACTGTTATCGTAAGTAAGAGTGAGGTACCGGTAGACCACCTTCTAATGTGCCGCACAACAGCACACTCTGCCATCTGATATGATGCGGTGCGGTACAGTACAGTACAGGCAAAATGTTCTCAATCGAACGTGTCCCAGACAAGAACTGCTCACCCCAGGCAAGAAGTATTCGATAACAGGGATTCACAAAATATATGGCAAAAGATCGGTCCGTATGTGGGCATCCATACAAACCCACGACCCCTGATATCAAATACTCGAGTGCTTCTTGCCTAGGGCGAGCAGCACTCTCAATACCATAAAAAAAAAAACTGGAATCATTGAGTATGACGCTAGGACGCCTGGAATTTCCCACACTGGGTTGGGGGGGAACATACCGAAGTGCTTCGGTTCCAGCCTTCGGCTGAGGCGGGTGGGAAGAAAAAATAGGGCAGATCTTGCTGGGAGAGGCAACCCTGATATCCAAGCGAGATTCTCAATTATGCCAATGTTTAAAGTGCTCGGGGGGGGAAAATATTGGGACAAGAAGGGGGGTAGTGGAATTACTCGAATTAGTAGTTATCTTACTTTTCGGTTCTTTGATACTCCTTCCAAGGTAAGGGTACGGGGGATGTTTTCGCACAAAACAAGGTTATTTTGCGGGTTAGCCTAAATTAACTGCGCGAAAACTTTATCCCTGACACTTGTATATGCACAGGCCTCTTCTGCCCCTGTGTCCCAATACTTCACCCCTACCCGAGTAGCATGATAAAGTTGGGAAAATGGCAATCCATGTCAATGATATCCCGGGGTTTAATCATGAACTCGAGCATATAGCTCAGAGGCCAATAGGTCTGTTGTGTTTTTTGCTAGACCCCAATTAAGCTTTGAGGAAACGGAGGGTGTCACCAGGCGTGAGGAGGATATTGAGAGGACACCCATTTAGCCCGCCCTGTAAGAAAAAGAGGTATCCTCATGGTCTAGAGCACCGTATGGTAACAAGAGCTAGCTGCCCATCCATCCATATCATCCTAGCCCTATAGCCTTACCGGCATCATATCAACCCAAAATAATAAAGATCCCCTAAAAAAAAGAACTCAAAGGCGGTGCCCAAAAAACTCACCATCTTCCATCGCAATTCAATTTCCTTCCGTTTTTACCGACCCAGGGGATCTCCATTAATTCATTTAGGCATATCCCCTCAAAGAACCCATCCATCATGATCTCTCTTTTATTCTCTCCCAAATACCCGCACGTATGTACAGCACATACACTGCTACCTTCCGGAGTAAGTACCCTACTCTAATGCAGGGCTTCATCCCATTGTGTAAAAAAAATCAAAATACAGTAGTCACCTACTAGCACACAATATGATCGGCTCACACTACCACTTACCCTTCTCNNNTATCTAGGGGACTTTTTTCCTCCCCTTCCCCCTTCCTTTTCCGCGCTCCACACTCAGAACTCCATCTTTGCCGAAGGGACCTGCTTGCTTCTCGAAGGTGCTTTATCGGTTCTCTTCTCACGGTTCTGGGAGTGAGGACCTTCTCGCCACATAAACGTTTATTAAGATGCATGCACGCTGTCCGTCAGGCCCTGGTGGGATGCCTAACAGGTCAAAGAGGTAGGTAGGTAGGTTGTTTTGGTCAGCAGTTGTGGTAGCGCATTGATACCGATGCTCAGGTGGACCATTCGTTTGCTTATAAGCGATAAGTATTGGTGTGCTCGTACTGTACTGCTGCCGTACTGTCGTTAGAAGTGCTGGGGCATCAATGCATGTTAGCGCACTACACCGTACAGCACACGTAAAAAGTAGCGTACTGTGTGCATTCTATCGTGGCTATGCATGTATAAACTCCGCTGAGGACCGGTGATCGTATTAGATATTATACTCCCCCTCCGAGCAGCAAAGTCCAGATTAATGATTTCACCCACAGACTTTAGCGGTACTTGTTAAGGAGTTGAGAGTTAGGAGGTCTTTCTTTGCGCTGGGGAGACACCGGATTCAGAACAGAATGAGAGAAAGAGAGGATGTGAGGGGGGAAGGGAGAAACTGCCGCCCGGGGAGAGCGGAGGGGTAATCATGTTGCCTCAGGGAATGATTTTCTTGTCTCTCGGTGGTAAGTGCCGGTATTTGATAATAACTATGTGAATCATTTTTTAACTCCCGTGCTGTTGTAAAACTTGCTTTTTTGTGAAGAGAAGGTATCCCATAACGGTCTGTTCCGCCGTCCCCGCATTCCCGAGTTTCGAGAATTGGCATGTCTTTGCACTCTGCCTAGTTGAGATTTGTTTGAGGTGCCTATTTTTGTGAGGGTACCGTACCCGCAATGCCAAAACCCCGCGACGTCAGAACAGGGCGCACAGAAAACAATGGGGGGAATACCGTGCCATCAAGGTGCTCGATCTACGCAATACTGTAGGAGAAGCCGAGGCTAATCCCCTGCGGTGCTATGCCCGAGTGCTGCTGCTTGCTTGTGCTCGTGGGGCCCTGCTTGTGACACCGGTGCCTTGCGTGGTATTGTTGCTGTTCTGGCTTCTGAGACAATTTGTTATGGCGAGATGTTTTTTCTCTCTCTTGTCAAACTGCTCAATTAGTTCCTCTCTTCAGATAATGAATAATGTAGATGTACGGGAAGCGTCATACCAGCTAGATCTAAGCGGCCCAAGATGGAAATTTCCACAACCACCCCAGAAGTGACCGCAGGTCTTTCAGGGTTCTATGGAAAGCCGAGGTATGGCCATCGCACCACACCGCCTACGCCTTCCGGCAAACCCTGTATCATATCACGATGGTGGCTTTCGGGAGAGGGAGCTAGGTTTTCGGGTCGGATTGTCCGCACGGTGTGCAGGGCAGACTCCTCTCCAATGCAATGCATTTCCCCGGGAACTTGACCAGCTGATGCATAAGATAGGGAGGGCAAAGGGGGGGATGCCGAATGCTTCGCAGTGATCGCACCCACGCCCCCGTTCCCATGGTCTGGGAATGGGACTGGAGTATACGG
>QOVD01003931.1:1232-12639 GCA_003521225.1 Tuber microsphaerosporum | reverse complement strand
TTTATTTTATTTTATTTTATTTTATTTTACTTCATTTTATTTTATTTTTTCTCCCCCTAAACCCACCATAGCTTAGCGCTGTCCTTCCGTACTTTTGACTTTTGGCGGTTTTCCCGCGTACGGCCATTATAGTATTTAATGATATGATACCGGGTACAGAAGGAGTAAGGGTGTTTTACAGGCTTAGAGCACTGGGTTGATATTCCTCACTTGTATTGAATTATACTGCAGCCTCATGCGAAGCCCAACCTTCAACAGGCACTGGTGCAAATTACAGTAGGTATGGTACTACATCGTACAGATGCGGTAAGCGACAGTGTGGTATTCATGCCTTGAGTATATCGTACTCTGTTGAAGGATCACATATTTCACCTAGAATATATTTCACCCAGATATATGGCACACCTGGCAACAGTAAGCCTTTAATTGAAGGACTTGATTGCCAAAATGGTCATTATATTAATGTTTTTATTTTCTATCAGGTAGGCAAGTATCTCCTGATGAATTTCATCTATTAAAAATATAATAAAAACATCTTTACTACTATCAAAATATAACAAATTCTGCTCAATCCAAGTTCCCTGAGTGAGCCACATCTTTACCTCACTTCTCATTCCCCAAGTCGTCTCTCAATTCCTGAGACTCTTATTAACATTTTTGTAGTTTTACCATTAAATTAGCCTTCTTAACTATTTCTGTACTCTATCAACTTCAACAGCTGCTAACTATCAGTTCCTATATTGCCTTGACCAATAGGAGATTATCTACATCCACTTTGTAAATGGTCCTTCATGCTCCTGTACCTTAGTTTGTCCCTCTTTTTCTTGCAGCTTTGAGTAGATTTTCTCTTTTTTCTGGTATTCTTTGGTGAGGGATTTATTTTTATTATTTTTATTATTTTTATTATTTTTATATTTTACTTTCAGGCATGAACTAGCTCTCCTATCCTTCCTCAATTGATATCCTACTTGGTCCAATTTGGTTAAGAATTGATTGGGTTGTTGCCTTTTTTTGACTACTGTTGTGTCATACCGTAAGAACTCGAATAAACGATCCTTGTGCCATAGTAGGACGTTGGAGTTGCCCCTCTTAGTAAGGCCTGGTGGTTTTTTCTTTTTCTTTTGTCTTGGGGGGCTGGTTTTGGGTGTGTTTTTCGCCCCTTTTCCAGAGGAGGAAATTTCGGACTACCTAGTACAGGATCGTTTATTCGAGTTCTTACGGTATTCGGGTGAAATACGTTATCATAGTAAGAACGGTTTAAAAAAAAGAGAACCCTGAACCCTACACATTGAGCAATGAGCTACGCGCTCATGCTGCCCAAAGTGTCACTTACCCGTGTCACTGGGTTAAGATGTTGGTTGTGCCTTTTTGGTGGGTGCCAAGAGCCTTCCCTGACCAATATTTGGTGTTGCCTGTGTCAACCCCACTATGCCCCCTCTTGCTATGACCTTCCTCCCTCCATCCCCCTTATTCACATCCTTTTTTTCTCCATCTGCCATCCTACGCACCAAGATCCCCTTTCCCCTCCTGAAGGAAAATACACAAAAACCTACTCTCTAGCTTTGCTCAATAGAATATCATGACACCTTCCGATACCAACCCTTCCGCTCAGGAGGAAACACCTGTTGAAACCCCCGCGGCCGCCACCGAGCCCACAAAAACCGAGGAAAAGGAAGCTGAGGGCAAGAGGGAGGGCGACAAGCCATCCGTTTTCGGCTCTGGTGGTCAAATCTCTGAAAGTGTTTTTTCCATGTTTGGCGGAGGGTCCAAGCCAAAGAGAGAGGAGAAAGACGACGAAGAAGCTGAGCCTAAGGAAAAGAAAGATGGCGATGTTTGTTCCCTGAAAGTCCATGGTTTGAGCCTTATGCAGTCTTGCTAACATATTACAATACATTAAGGAGGAGGCACCTGAGTCCCCCGACGTCCACTTCGAGCCTGTTGTTTCTCTTGAAAAAGTGGAAGTTAAAAACAACGAGGAATCTGAGGAGGAAGTCTTCAAGATGTATGAACTCCTGTATAATTCTCTCTTTTTAAAATTGCTCTTGCTAATTTGGTGTTTGCGTAAGGCGTGCCAAACTCTTCAAGTTTGATAAAGATTCCCGCGAGTGGAAAGAGCGTGGAACTGGCGATGTCAAACTTCTCAAGCACCAAGAAAACGGCAAGACTAGGCTTGTTATGCGAAGAGACAAGACTCACAAAGTTTGCGCTAATCACTACGGTAAGGCCCCGCATGTAGTAAATCACACGTTCGATATGCTCATCCACTTCTCCCTAGTTGTCCCTGATATGAAGCTCTCCCCCAATGTCGGGAGTGACAGGAGTTGGGTATGGAACACATCTGCCGATGTTAGCGAGGGCGAGCCTGAGGCTCAGACTCTTGCTATTCGCTTTGCCAACCCCGAAAGTAAGACGAACACAGCCCTTAGCTTCTAAGACAAAACTGACCATTTATACCCCACCTAGATGCCAATCTATTTAAGAAGGCCTTCATCACTGCTCAGCAGGAGAACGAGGCTCTCATTGGTAAGGAATAAAGGGCTTGCACTTAATGAAATACGGTTACTTTCTGTGGTGTTCCGGGGAGGAGGCGAAGTTCATCAATGTTTCATGTGTTGTACCTAAGCTCTAAACTCCCGTCTTTTTTGTCTCTCGGAACGAAGCTTAAATGTTGCTTTTTTCTTCTTTCTCTTTTCCATAAGCTTGACCCGTTTCTGGTCATATTTTTTTAGTTGTACCCTATCCCTTAATCCTTTTGAGGGGATGGGTTTCCCTCTCATGACGTGGGAGACGTGAAGGCGAAAAGTGGGCTCACGTTTGTGGGTAGAGACAAACTTTGCTTTGTTTTGTAGCAACCGTTGAATGCCTTATGATAAAGTGAGCATGTGGGTAATTGGAAATGATATTTCATTCGCGTTTTCATTTAATTTCGGGCATTTTAGCTTCCCCTTTCCAGCCCCATTATGAAAGCTAGAATCCCTGTATTGCCGATCCCAAAAGCACGACTGGTCACTCGTAATGAATATTTCCAAATAAACAAGCTGTCTCTCCCACCCGCAACCTTAAAAGCTAATTGCTGGGGTGTTATGCCTAAGATAATTCGCCCGTAGAGCCCTATCTACCCACGAGAAAAATAAACCTTTTTAATATTATAATAATATTATAGCAGCCACCAATCAATCCTTTTTGTTAAATCCGTGGTGTGATCATAGCCACCAACCAAGCAAACAGTCCTATATTATACAGTACATGCACGAAACAACAACGCCAAAGCTACACCGGTATGATATGATATATACAGAGGTAAGGAAAGAGACGGGCAAAGAGAAGATGTAATGCTGACGTTGTGATGGCAGTCTGAATGGAGGTGAGGGTCCAACCATAGTGAATCTGTGTGCCAAAAGGAGAGCAAAAAAAAAAATTAAAAGACAATTTAATGATGGTTGCAAAAAACAAGGAGGAAAATTTTATATATGCGATAATAATATAACTCCTGATGTCTGATGCCCTGTTCCCACTTTTATTTTTGTATGGTATTCCCGAATCACCATCGGTCGATTGACCGACTAAATGAATGACCTTATTTATCCCCATCGTTCCGATCTGGCATTGTTTTCTTTCCTAAGCTTCCTGCGTGTTTGTATTTGTGTGGAAAAAAACTCTAGTGGTCCTTTTTGAGATGAAAATAAGGAGGGAAGGAAGGAAGAAATGTATAGCAAACTCCTGAAAGGTATAATAAAGGGAAGAAGGAGAAGGAGAAGGAGAAGTATTAAAGAGGACAGGAGGATACTAGATAGTCCTCGCCTCCTCAAGAATCTCATACGTCTGAATCATGTCCCCGGCCTGGAAGTTTCCCCACCCCTTAAATCCGAGTCCGCACTCACTCCCCTTCTTTACCTCGGTGGCCTCCTTGGTGAAAATTTTCATGGATTCAAACTCCCCATCGTAAATGATTTCCCCGCCCCTCAGTACTCGGACCTTATCGTGCTTGTAGAGATTCCCGTTCTTCACCTGAGCTCCTGCGACTGGCATGGTCTTTCGTTGCCTTACGTTGATGGAGAAGATTTGGAGGATCTCTGCTTCGGCCTTGACGGAGTGCTTTATTAGTGGGGCGAGCCTTTCAGAGAGCTTCGCGGAGACATCGTCTACTAGACGATAGATGATATTGTGGGTCATTATGGTCACGCCTTTGTTTCGGGCGTATTGGATGATTTCGGGTTCGACCGAGAGGTTAAAGCAGAGGACGTAGCCTGTTCATTTTTATCAAACTGTGTGAGATAGAGAGGCGAGATAGTGGTGGGAGAGGAAAATTTACCTTCGGCCGCAGCGGCGTGATCTATGTCGAATTCAGTCACTGCTCCAAAAGAGGACCTGATGACTTTTGCCCCGACTTCTTCGTTGCCGAGTGGTGAGACGGCTTCTACTACTGCTTCTACGGACCCGGCGACATCGCCCTTCACGATGAAATTGACAACTTCGTACTTCCTCCGGCTCTCTGCTGCAAGCTTTTCACTGGCGGCAACGGCGGCGTCGGGGTCTTTATTATTAGCTAGGGCTTGTTCCCGAATCTCTTTCTCGGCTGCTTCTTTCTCGCGCTGTGCGCGGCGTTGGTTGTTGACGGCTTCCATGTCTGCGGCTTGTCGGAGACGTTCTGCCTTTTCCATGCGGAAATTGATAACTGTCTTTGCTTTGTCCTGTAAGGAGTATAAGTAATTAGAAGTTTGCGGGAGGTAAGGAAGACATACCTCGGAAGCCGCCTGTATTACAGAGTCACCAGCCAATGGCTGGTCTCTCCATCCATCAACTGTGACAGGAGTTCCTGGCGCAGCAAATTCAACTCCAACGCCGTGCTCGTTGATCAAGCTCCGCACTCTAGCCCAAGTCCGTCCAGCAACAATAATGTCCCCCGGCCTTAATGTCCCCCGGTTTACTAAAACTGTGGCAACTCTTCCCCTCTTTTCTGTTCCTGCCTCTAATACCCATCCTTCACATGGCCCGTCTGTCTCTGCCCTCATATCCAAAACTTCGCTCAGCGTGACGGTGGCCTCCTCGAGCTCCTCCATTCCTTGCCCTGTCTTCCCAGAGACTAGCACAACCTGAGTGTCGCCACCAAAATCTTCAATATCCACTCCATTCTTTGCGAGATCCTGTTTGACACCATCGATATCCGAGCCCTCTTTGTCAATCTTGTTGATAGCCACAATTATGGGCACGTTTGCAGCCTTTGCATGTTTGATTGCCTCTATAGTTTGAGGCTTGACCGAGTCGTCGGCCGCGACGACGAGAATCACAATGTCGGTAACGTTGGCACCTCGCTCTCTCATAGACAGGAACGCAGAGTGACCAGGAGTGTCTAGGAAGGTAATGATCTTTCCTGAAGGCATTGTGACCGAGAAGGCACCGATATGTTGAGTGATGCCGCCATGCTCGGTAGCGACAATCGATGATTTCCGCAACCAGTCAAGGAGGGTTGTTTTCCCATGGTCGACGTGCCCCATAATTGTGACAATCGGAGGGCGGGGTTGGAGAACAGATTTATCCTTAGGCGGAGGGCTAGGAAGTATCAGATCTGTCCAGAAAAATGGAATATCAAAGCATACCGTGGAAAGAGATCCTCTTCCTTGCTGGTGTCTGCTATTGGCTCATAACCATACTCCATGGCGATAAGCCCGGCAACTTCAGCGTTCATTACATGATCATAACTGACATCTTCGAAGCCCATATTTTGCATTTGAACTATAAAGTCATCCAACCTCATCTTTACCGCTCTTGCCAGGTTTGCGACACTAATGTATTCAGGAAGATAAAGAGGGATCATAGCCGGCGCCGCCTCAACCTGCTTTTCCCTTTTCTTTGCTTTCTTTGCCTTCTTTGCAGCTTTGCCAGTCAATGGCCCTAGGCCCTCTTCCAAGATAGCAGATTCCCCGGTATCAAACTCACGCCTACGAGACCTCTCACGGGCTTTGGCTGACTGCCGCCTTTCGTATTCCAGCTCAGCAGGAGTGAGCGGCCGGGTTCGGAGCACCTCCGCTGCATGGTCGGATGCAATAGATTCTGTTTTTTCCGCTTCTTCCTCTTGAGCATTCCTTTGTTCAGCACTCCCTTCCTCGGTCTTGGATAAGCCAGGCAGCTTGTCCTCGATTGGCACATAGGTAGCTGATGCCTCCTTTATCATGTGGTGGTTCATTTTTTGAGCGGGCGAGGAATACTCTGCACCCCCAAATACTTGCCATGAGCGGTCTTCGAATGTCCTGATGTTATCGAGCGTTTTGGGAGCATCAGTGCTATAAATTGGTGATTCCCGGTCAGTTGCGATGGATTGCCCAAGTCCACTATGGGCAGTTTTAACTGATAGCGATTCAGACTGGCTGCCTTTCCCGACGACTGTATCAGATTTAGGATCGACCTGGTCGAACTCGCGCGTGCAATTGATTGATCCTTGTTTCCTCAATTCCGGGCTACTAGATTGTGCTCCACCCGACGGAGGCCCATTTGATGCTTCGGACCTCCTACCGTCCGTGGCTCGGCCATCCCAGGTTGTACGAAAAGGTGGGATGTTTCTAGCCTGCTCCGCCCGCTGGTATTCATCCTTTGCTTTGAAAGACAACTGTGGTGGGGGGTCATCCCACCCTGGTCTTGGAGCGAGCGAGCCGGGTGATGTATTTGGATTCCTATGTCCCAGGACGCCGGGCTCCGTCCCAGAGCTGACCCACGATCGAGTAGGACCCGAAGGTGGGGGTTGTGTACCGCGAGCACCACCTTCCGCCGCTGCAGGCTTGGGGGCAGGATGAGAGCTCCATGCAGGCCTTGAGCCAAATTTACTATCCGGATCATCCCTGGCTGTTGCTCGTCCAGTATTACTCCACCGAGGAGGCGGACCATAGGAGCTCTGCTGGTTCTTCCGATATCGATTGATCGGGGCTGGGCCTGGGGTAGGCCCTCCGCTATCTGAGGTTCTTCCACTCGACCATCTTGGGGGTGGCCCGTTTCTCATACCGTTGTCTGCTGAGCCATGCGCATTCGAGGGTGGTACGGACCATCTTGTCTCAGGTCTCTGAGCTGAATGGGCATTTGGTTTCCGGAACGGCTTAAAACTATCACTGGCAGCATAAGAGGGCTCCTCATTATCCTCGGCTACAGCAGCGGAACCCAACGCGTCGCTCTCCAATGATTTCCGGGAAAAATGAAGGAGTCTCGGACGTAATCGATAGGAATTTCTAGTATATAACGAAGGCAACGATAGACCAGAAGACTTTTTCCACATTTTTGAAATTTCATCTCATGATTAGCGCCGCCTTTTAGAGAGAATAAGATACAAATAAGGGACAAAAAGACAAATGGATGAAGGAATTATACCACTGAGCATCGGGACGTTCTCAGCATATTTGCGGGGGAAGACTTATCGTCGACAACGAAGGCGAAGGGCTGTCATGCGGTGAAGATCCCAATTGGTATTTTCCCGGATCAACTGAAGAATTTTTAGGCGCCTGGTCTTATCGGTTCGCCACATCGTTATCAGTCCGAAATCTCAGCCATTAAGGGGCTGACAATTGGATTATTACAGGTTCCAGCCCCTCTATCTCCTTGTTATCAGATCTCCCTGCCATTCGATTCTAATCAATCTAATCTAATCAGTACCAGCACCTACTCGAGTACAGCACCGATAATATCATATTCTGACCCCAGTGAAAAAACAAAAACAAAGACATTGTTAGGGCAACCCATCACGGACTGCCGCCGCTTCCAGCTGGCATTTTCCCCGCCTGTCAAGTATCAGGCTGCGGTATACCGTGTGATACGGGGCCCCAATAAAAATTGGCTGCCGAGAGAAGTGTCGCAGACCAGAGCTCTCCTCCAGCGTACGTTTCACGAAGGAATATACGAAGCACTGCTCCGCGCATCCCACACCGAGTCCGTAGCCATTTCCTCCCCCGGCAAAACCGTTCTCAATTCTCCTTGCGTTCCCAGATTCACGAAGGACCACAAACTACGCCTTCTGCGGGGAAGAATTGAGCAGGAAGCAAGCACACCCCAAGACCAGCCAAAAAGGCCACAATCTCAGATCTGCAGCAGCCGCGAGCAACATCCATCATGGCTGATCAAGCTGCTACAGATCACCAACGAGCTATGCAACATCATCAACAGCAACAACATCAGCAAACTCGAGACTCCCTTTCTTCTTCACCATCACGGCATTCTTCGACTAATCCAGTGCTTGAAAATCCTGATGCTCAGGTCCTCCCACCTCCAAATCCAAATCCTGTCCTTCATC
The DNA here is from genome assembly GCA_003521225.1 of Tuber microsphaerosporum. NCBI lineage: Eukaryota > Fungi > Ascomycota > Pezizomycetes > Pezizales > Tuberaceae > Tuber > Tuber microsphaerosporum. Next base: position 4,370 of record QOVD01003931.1, on the reverse strand, counting down.
CCCGTTCAGTCTATTTACGGGATCATGTTTCCATCGCAACTGTGCACCCGGTCATGCACACCTCACAGATTCCAGCCTCACTGATAGCCTTCCTTTGGACTGAGCTCAATAGCGAAATTGAGCGGGGTAACACCTATCCTCTAGAAGAGCCGTTGTCGCTAGAAAACTTTACTAGTTATTGGTTCGGCACTTTTGGGGCTGTCATGTTACTCGGTGGGAAAGAGGAGCAAACGGATCTTTTGGTGGAGCGAGATTGGAGCACACAGTGCCTTGGGACTTTTTACGTGAAGCCTAATTATCCTGGTGAGACTACGGGATTAGCTATTAATGGAGAAGTCAGAAATGCTGATTCCCACTTAGGCCGCAGTTCACACATCTGCAACGCAGGATTCCTAACAACGTTCACAGCTCGAGGGAAAGGCTGTGGTAAACATCTCGGAGAGGCTTTTCTTGACTATGCTCCGAAACTTGTGAGTAAACCCCGACCACTCGAGAATCAAGCTTACCTTTCGTATAGGGATATACCTACTCAATGTTCAATCTCGTTTACGAGACTAACATCGCTTCCTGTAAAATTTGGGACAGCTTGGGATTTAAAAGAATTGGAAAGGTCAAAGGAGCCGGTCGTCTTAGCACATCTAACTACTTAGTCGACGCCATTATCTTTGGACGAGATCTTAACGATGATGAAGACTATGTCTCCGATGAGCGTTTCGATAAGATCAGGTTCTACCTTGAAAAGGGCAAATATCCACCCACCGCAGACCGTTCCGAAAAGTCTCGACTTCGATCTGCGGCAACCCACTATAAACTCGAAAATGGCAAACTAATGCTCAAGGATAAAGAAGTGGTATCCGATGGTCAAATGCAGTACGAGATTGCAAGATCAATTCACTGCCAATCTCACGGTGGTATTAACAAGACTACTGCTAGTATCGCGGAGAAGTTTCATTGGGTTCGAATTAAGGAAACAGTTTCTCAGGTCATTCGCAACTGCGCCGAATGTAAGGAACATGCAAAGGCTCCTGTAGTCAAAGGAGATCGGTTCAACGGCTCTCCAGTCAATCCCATTCCGCAGCAGCCTCAACAGCAGCAGCAACAGCAGCAACAACAGCAGCAGCAGCAGCAACAGCAACCAGGACAGCAGCACCCGCACCAGCAACAGCAGCAGCAGCAGCAGCAGCAGCAATTGCCACTTTCACTCACACTGCCGCAACAGCAACTCCAGCAACCTCAATTGCAGCAAATCTCATCAAACACCCAGGCACTACTCATCCAACGCCAGCAGCAGCAACAAGTAGCAGCGGTCCGCGCCGCTGCCGCCGCCGCCGCCGCACAAATGGACATTCCCGTCGACCCTGCAATGATGGAAGACGTCCAGCATACACATCACATTCCCCAGCAATTCGCCCCAGTTGCGAACATGCGCATGGAGGCCGCTCCTCTTCCCCCCCACAGCCCTGACAACACAACCACTACTGCAGTTACCGTCAGCGTCAACCAGGCCATGGGCGGTACGTCCGCTCAGGCTTCCCACCAACAGCGTGCCGCCGCGGTAGCCGCTGCGAGAGCTGCGCTGAATGAAGGTGACGTGTTGACAGAGGAGGATAGGACCATGCGCGATCAGCACCTAATGGATAGGCTCATGGCCGAGATGAAGAGGGAACCCGGTCAGGATATGACCGTTCCATTCCAAGAAGCCGTCAGCGTTGGAGTCGAGGACGATGATACTGCGGTTGCTAGACAGCTCAGAGAAGATATGGAAATCGAACGGTAGGACGGAGTTACTGATTACCCTTTTTCTTGATTTCTCTCCTCCACTATCATCTCCTTATCATCACTGGCGCTACGAATATTGCTTTTTTAACACTCTTTGCTTTATGATCGCTTATGTCATGGTATATGCATCGAGAACCAGCCTTATTGAGTAGAAGTGAATAGGCAGCTATCGTATCATTTCTACTAACACTCCTCGCGGGAGCGGGGAGGAAAAACAAAAATCATACTTTTGAGAAAACTTAGAGGCAGTGTTTGCTTTCATCTTTCCCTTCCTTCCCCTTCCTTTCACTTCTTTTCTTTCCGATTTCCTTCTTATTCCCCATCCCCATTCCATATTATCCTTTAACAGAACAATAGGCTACCTTGATTGGACTGGATTGGATTGGGTTGAGAAAACCCCCTGGAGTGTGTCCTTATTATATCTCCTCTTACTTGGTTATCATTGTTTGAGCTATTCACCGGGTTGGTCGGTGGCTAAGTTAATTCCTGTCTTTTGTCTGGTCTAGTGGCGGTGGTTTTGATTGATTGATAGCGGGTGTTATTGTGCATTTGCCTTGTACACTACATACCGCTTTTATTTCCCTTTTCTTTCCTTTTCTCAGAATACTGTATTGGAGATATTATAATATCATATGATATAATAAGCTTGAATGAATAGGTGAGATACAGCATGGCACGGTAGCATGTTATTTGGGTTAGGTTGGGTTGAAGCACTGAATTAAGATGGTATCATATCATATGCAATTTAGCAGTTAGGTTACCGTAGGTTATGTGCGGATCACTGTATATCACTCATGGGCCAACATGGCAGGTGGGTAATATTCAATTCGGCGGGATTGGGACAATATCAAAATAAGTCAGTCTAAGATAGTATTTGCTAGGGGGGAGGAAGATGGGTTATGTCGCTGTATTATAATACTTTTGCGCCATTATTATCAGATGGAATATCTGCTTGCTTGCTTGCTTGCTTGCTCGGTGGGAGCGTGTCTAAGTTGCCATACGGTATTATCTACCCAAGTTGATAAATAAAACCCGCTACGTTAAGGTAGACATATTGTGATAGTTATGGTAGGAGGTTGAAGGTGGTAATTTTATCATTGAAATTGTGTCTGCATAAATTCCGGTATCACATTTATATAGTGTGGGTGTAGTACTTTCACGTATGCAAGTGCTGATACTATAGTTATGCCCTGACGGTAGTTTTGCTAAGTTAAGGGATGATACGCGACGTTGTGGTGGGTACCGGTGCGGTACCGTATTTGATGGAGTATATCGTACAGTGCCGGTACTGTAGTAAATAAACCCCTCCTGGATTTTAATACTATACCGTACAGTGCCAAGCCATCTATGATAGAACCT
>QOVD01003928.1:0-19883 GCA_003521225.1 Tuber microsphaerosporum | reverse complement strand
GAGACTGTCAGTATAACTCCTTGAAAATGGCTCTAGCGGTAAGGCATAGGAGCATAACACCTCATAGGGTTTTCGAGGAGAAGATGGATGGGGATAAAAATAATTTCCTTTTTATTGGCGATAACTAAAGTCGTCACACCGATTCGACTAATAAACTTCTGATACACCTCGCCAATGCCTATTTACCTGCAATCCTTCCAACGCCACCCCCTCAGAACAGAAATGCAAATACCATAACCGAAATCTAAACATATAACATAAGCCATGCAATCCTAACCAATTTTCCAATATCAAAACCTTTCCAAAATCACGACCCGGTCCTTCTTGGTAAGTTGCCTATCGCTCCGCTTGCCTATATATCCTCCACCCCCAGTGCCAGTATCATTTCCTTAGCCTGGTCGGTGTTCGGCGGCTGGTGACACGAGTTCTGTCCGAGATTTCGATTTCCTCCTCTGGTAGGGTTCTAACCGGCATCTTGATTCTAGTTAAGGTCCTGGCGTGCATTGGGGTTCCCGTTAGGATTCTGGCCGTGACTAGGAGGCGGCCCGGTATCTGGGGACTGTCCTGCTTTAAAGTTTTGTCTGGTGCTCGTATTTTGTATCGGATTAATGGTTTCTCCATTTTGGTTTCTACCGTCTCCTCTACCGCGGGTATGGGGCCTCATCCGCTGAATTTTCCGAGCCATCTTACTCGAACCTGCTCTGCCAGGCGGCGTAGGTTCGCCAGTAGGTAATTCTTGACGTAGTTTCATCAAGGGTGGAAGTGCGGGCTTTGTGCGTTTTCTTTGGTATGTGCTACGTCGGGTAGTTTGTGTTTGCGGCGGATTGAAAACTATTTCTACGGTAAGAGTTGGGCCTTGGGGGATCGTTTGCGGGTAGTCTAGGGTTTATCATCCGATTCTGGTCAGCAACACGGTTGGTAGGTAGGGTCAGTTTGGTATTCGGGATGCTATCATACCTCGATAGTATGTTTGTGAAAGATCACATATCTGTTTTTCTCCTAGTACTTTGGGACTCTTTGGATGAGTGGCCTGAAAATTGTGAGGTATCAATTCTGATGTCTGGGGCCCCATCTGGACTGCTGAGTCTTCAGTGGAAGTTGCATCTGATGGTCTCACCATAACAGTGTTAAGAATACTTTCCGGGATGGTAGGATGAGCACCCAATTGCGATCCGGAATTTGCCACTGAGGCCGCACTCCGCCCGAGGTGGCTTGTACCGTCCTGTGTAATCGGGTTTCTTCCGGTTCTTTTTTTCTTCGGCCGGTTAAATATAGGTAGTCTGTTTTTCCGCTTCCGGCTCAGGGCGCTCTCATCACGACTCTCTCTCCTCTCATCTTCATTGTCTCCATCATCTTCCTTGTCACTTTGAAGGAAGGCCAACCACCCATGACTCTGTGCATCCGCTGCGGTAGGGCGATCCTCAGGTTGTATTATGAGCATGGACTTTAGTAGCGAAATCCCGAGATCGTCTGTCGGGGGTGATAACCTTTTGAGTGTATCTTCGGGAAAGGGCCATTTACCGAAGTAGTAACGGGATACTTGGCCCTCCGAAGCGAATAACTTAGTCCCTACAAGTAACTCATATATCACACATCCGAGAGACCAAATGTCAACAGAATTAGTGTAGTCCGAAGTTTCGCTGTTAGAGTCTAACCCTAGAACCTCGGGAGCGCTGTACACTGGAGTTGCGACCTGGGTGTGAAAGGTTGTGGTAGCTTGGGCGAGGATTCTCTTCGACACTCCAAAATCCCCAAGCTTGACCCACACGGGAGACATGGAGACTACAAAAATGTTCTATCGATTTGTCAGTATTCTATGACACTACTAAGTAAGGTGTTTGGTGGTAATTATACCGCAGGTTTTAGATCCCGATGAGCCATTCCCTGTTGATGCATCACTTTGAGGCCCTCAAGTATCTGCTTGGAAATATTTTGAACGGTTTCTTGTGGTAGCGGTTTACCGATATGCTTGGCAAGATCACCCTTCTCGAGATATTCCATTGCAATATACAGAGTCTCGGGCCCCTCAAACCATCCTAGGAACTCGACAAATAATGATGGGCGCTAACAAAATCGACTATTAGACTACAATGACAATAACCCGGAGGAGTTGTAAACTCAGGTGAATTCCTTCGGAGTGAGACTACATACCTTGGCTAATATGGCCATCACAAGAAGCTCCCTAGAATAATCGGCCTTGGGGTATAACCGCTTACTAATCGTCTTGACTGCGCGACAGCGACCTGTAGTTTCTTGGATCTGCTTATAGACGACCCCAAAGCCTCCTCTTCCTAGTTCCCCACAATTTCTCCAATCTTCCTGCACTTTCTCATTCCTGTTTTTCGCTTTCCCGGCATATTTTGTGTGTCTAACACGATCCTGAAAGAATTCTGTTTCGAGTTTATACCAAACAATCAAATCGGATTGAGCCTCACCCATGTCTCAGTTTTGTGGATCCCTGAATCTAGAACTTTCAGGTTGTTGAGAAAGTAGAAATGCTCGGCTAGAACGATCGCGGTTTGTAAGAGGGTAGGAAGGGAGATTTGTGAACTAGGCGAAGAGTAGTAAATCCTGCTGGAAAAAAAGATGCTAAGCTAACTTGTGTTTTCCATTTATTCCCTACCGCTTTTATAATAGTGATGTAAAGCCGATAGGGAGGAGGGAAAACTCCCCCTCTACTGCACCCACAAAGAGTCAAACTACCAGTAATAGTTTAGAGATTGGTTCCCTTCTCGGCGAGTCAACCCACATCCCGACATTCAGCCAAAGAGCAAAAAAAGAAAAAAATGGTTAGTGCCTTATGTACTCAAATCTCAGGAACGAGCCAAAAGAGAAATAATAGTTGAAACTTTTTTGGCGCCTTGTCTATGATACTTGAATCCTAGGAACGACCCAAAGGGGAAATAATGGTTGAAACCGCCTTGTTTATGATACTTGAATCCCAGGAATGACCCAAAGGGGAAATAATGGTTGAAACCCTTTTTTCCCGCCTTGTCTATGATGTTTGAATTCCAGGAATGACCCAAAAGAGAAATAATGGTTGAACCTTGTCAACAATACCCAAAGGATAAATGATGGTTAAACCCATTTTTAGTGCCTTGTCTACCGTACAAGTAAGAACTCAAATAATTGGACCTCACGCTAAGACGTTGGGGTTGTCTTTGCTTGTAAGGTCTTGCTCTGTTTTCTTTTTATTTTGTCTTAGACTCAGGCTGAGGGTGGCATGAGTGTCAAAGCTAACCGCACCCCTGCTTCCACCGCATGGAGAGGGGGAACAGTCGGTTATGATTATGATTATGATTTGAAAAGAAATTATGCTCGGAGGGGAAAATATGACTTATCACATTTAATACTCGTATGGCACAAGTGCCTTGCTGGAAAAACTAGAAAATCTAACCTCTCTCGCGGATGCTGGAGCTGCTTTGCTGGTTCCCGCACAGTGCCCTGCACTCCTCGTCATCTGTGGGGCTGGGGCATCAGTCTTCCCAGTGCTTTCATCCCTCATTCTTCGGACAAGGTTCAATTATTCGAGTTTTTGCCTCAACTGGCCTTTGGCCACAAAATATGCCTGTCGGGCTGTCGGATGCCAAGGAAACCATAACAACCCATCCCCCGTGCTCTTGTCTCCGCGCCAAGATTGGGCACCCGTTTTGGGATAGCCATCACGAACCCATAAAAAGTATAATGTTCGTGCTATTTAAAAGATTGCGGTGAACAGTGCCAGTAGCCAGTGAAGGCTATATATGAGAATAGCATCACACTTCAAAATTTACAGTTGTGCTTGAGAAAAGCAGCATCAAAACTATCCTCCGCAGTGGTCTGAAGAGGCTATTCCAAAACGGGTGCCCAATCTTGGCGCGGAGAGACGAGTACGAGTATGGTGCCGGCACCTTAGAATCAACCTCATGACAACCAAATTTTCCCAACTTTTTGATGAGCAACAACAACACCACATGGTATTATTTTACTCATTCCTTCTATATAATTATTCTAAATCATCTAAAGAACACATTTAGAGAGCAGATTTTGTTCTAGGCAACTGGTTCTTGATATAATGGCTCTGAAAGGGAAGGCAAAATTTGTATGGGCTCGGAGTGTTGGCACTTGTGTGTGGGAAGGGAGTTTTAGCTGAGTAATATGAAATATATTGCCTAAAGTAGCAAGGTCGCTTGCAATATTAGGACTAGTGCCCTGACTCCGGATGGCACTGAAGGTCGATTATAAGGTGCCGGCACCATACTACCGGTAGTACTTGTGCCCTTTTCAGCTGGCCACAGAGCTTAGCCATTTCAAGCCGAGACGTCGAAACGGCCACAGCGAAACGAAACGCCAAGAGTTCAGCAACACAAAAGGCCTCGATCTCCAGTGCATAACTTTTAGAATGGGGGAGTTCGCTCTCATTCACTTTCGCTCCCAACTCACACTCTCCCACGCTCTACTAACCAACGGTAAAGACAGAAGTGTATATAAACCATAAGTCCACCTCCTGTCATTCCAGCAATTGCGACACATGTCCTTTCTCTTCCACGTATGCCCCTTTCCCCCTTTCCGGACTCCCGTGCTAACAAAAGAGTAACAAAGATCATAAAGAACCCTACAGCATGAAAAGTCCCTTGGATAATAGCTTTCATGTATCCGACTCTTTCGTCTTGCTTCCGGGTCTTCCATGCATCCGACTCTTTGACTCTGTCGGATTGCTTCCGCCGCTGCATCGATCTAAAGCGCATCGCCGAACCCTTTATTCGAGCAATGAAAGGACTATCGCGAGAGCATACCGAGCAGCATTAAAGACCTCCGACAAGTGATAGTCAGAACCAGTCAATACACGAGCCCTAGTCACAGCCAACACTAGTTTTGTGCCCAACAAGGTGTTAGTGTTGGACTAGTTGATTGGGTGCCGAGACTGAGAGAGAACTTACGCTTTCCTCAGCGGTAAGGTAGTAAACAACTAATAAAGCGAAAAAGCAGGGAATCTAAGGGAGCATAAGCGAGTTAAGGGCAACAACGGGGCGGTCGCTCAACCCGATACAAGGTTAGCAATGCTCATTCACCGGCACTTCTCACCCCCCGATCAACCGGTATACCATAACTAGCACTTATTATTACCCCTAGCCAAAATAAATAGCTAATCTGGGCCCATGCCAAGGTCGCATACCCCAAATTTTGATGAGTAAAGGGCGTTTCTGGTTACCACCCCAAACCTCCATTTTGACCACAGTTATCGAAGTTTGCCGCAAAAAACGCCAGTTTTCTTTTGAATAGTATCATATGTCCAGTCGGCACCGAAACTTGATAATCAAAATGCAATAAGGATGAAAATTTCAGAAATATTAATCTGGCTAATATTTCACAAACCTTCGCTCCAGTACAGTGTGCATAGGTTACGATAACCCACCCACAACTATCAATTTTTTGAATAAAAAAAATATTAAAAAAAGAGATGTATTGAAATACAGGCGCCAATGTGTTCTCATATAATTATTTCTGGGGTTTGTTGGGTGACTTTATTTGAATTTATTTTTCCTGACAGATTAAAAATGTCCAATTATGACAATTTGCGATTATTACGGCTGCTAGCTCCAACTCACGTGCTGTGGTTATTGAGGATTGGAAAACATTGGACGGTTATTCCCGTTTTGCTAGCGATAAAGACTTGACTAATAAATTTTTGATATATCATACTTAGCTAATACTTATATATCCGGAACTTCCAACCCCAGCCCCTCTCCACGTAAGTATACATTCCATAGTGGAAATCTAAACCTATCACATAAGTCATGCGATCCCAACCCACATTCCAAAATCAGACGCTTTTAAAAATCATAACCCTGCCCTTCTTGATGGGCAGTCTATCGCTCCAGCTTCCAATATATCTCCCACTCCCGACACGGGTATCATTTCCTTTGTCTAATCTGTGCTCGTCTACTAACGATTTGAGTTCCATCTGAGGTTTCGATTTCCTCCGAGGTTTGGGTTCTGGTTAGGATTCCGGCGGTGATTGGGAGTGGGCCCGGCACCCGAGCACTTCAGTGCATTAGAGTTTCGCCTGGTGTTTGGATTTTGCGTCGGATTAATGATTGTTCCATTTTGTTTCTGTCGTCTCCCTTGCCGCGGGTTCTGGGATTCTTCCGCTGAATTTTCCGACCCGTTTTACCTGAACCTGCTCTGCCAGGGGGTGCAGGTTCGCTATTAGTGGGCAATTCTTGGCATAGTTTCACCAAGGGTAGAGGTCTGGGCTTTGTGCGTTTTCTTTGGTATGTGTTGCGTCGGGCCATTTGTGCTTGCGGCGGATTGAAGACTATTTCCACGGTAAGGGTTGGGCCTTGGGGGATTGTTTGCGGGTTGTCTAAGATTCAGCGTCCAATTCTTGTCAGCAACACGGTTCGTGAGTCGGTTGAGTTTGGTACTCGGGAGGCTACCTTTGTGGCATGTTTGTGGAACATAACGGATCTGCCCTCTCGGTACTGTGGGGCTCTTTGAATGAGTGGCATGAAAATTGTGAGGTACCAATTCTGATGTTTGGGGCCCCATCTGGACTACCACGCTTTGGGTGGAAGCATCTGATGGTGTCATTGTAGGAGTGCCAAGCATACTTTCCGGGGGAGGGGGGTCAGCGCCCATTCGCGATCCCCCATTCACCACCAAAGCCACATCCCGCAGGATGCGGCTTGTGCCATTCTGCGTAATCGAGTTTCTCCGGCTTCTTTTCTTCGGTCGGTTATATGTGGCTGGGCAATTATCTCGCTCCCTGCCCAAGGTGCTCTCGTCACGATTCTCTGTCGTCTTATCTTCATTGTCTCGACTACTTTCTTTGTCGCTCTTAAGGCCCGCCAACCACCCATGGCTTAGCGCACCCGTTGTGGTGGGGCGATCCTCAGGTTGTATTCTGAGCATGGACTTTAGTAGCGAAATTCCGGGATCGTCTGTCGGGGGTGATGGCCTTTTGAGTGTATCTTCGGGAAAGGGCCATTTACCGAAGTAGTAACCGAATAATTGGCCTTCCGAGATGAACAACTTAGTCCCACAAGTAACTCATATATCACACATCCGAGAGACCAAATATCAACAGAATTAGTGTAGCTCGACGTTTCACTATTGGAGTCTAACCCCATAACCTCTGGAGCGCTGTACACTGGAGTTGATACCTGGGTGTGAAAGGTTGATGTAGCCTGAGCTAGGATTCTCTTCGACACTCCGAAATCCCCAAGTTTGACCCACACGGGAGACATGGAAACCACAAAAATGTTCTATCGATTTGTCAGTATTCTATGACACTACTAAGTAAGGTGTTTGGTGGTAATTATACCGCAGGTTTTAGATCCCGATCAGCCATTCTCTGTTGTTGCATCATTTTGAGACCTTCGAGTATCTGCCTTGAGATATTTTGAACAGTTTCTTGTGGTAGCGGTTTACCGATATGTTTCGTAAGATCGCCCCTTTCGAGATATTCCATCGCAATATACAGAGTCTCGGGCTCCTCGGACCATCCTAGGAACTCGACAAATAATGATGGACTCTAACAAAATTGAATATTAGACCACAACGACAATATCCCGGAGGAACTGTAAACTCGGTTGAATTCCTTCGGAGTGAGACCATATACCTTTGCCAATATAGCCATCACAAGAAGCTCTCTAGAATAATCGGCCTTAGGGTATAACCTCTTATCAATCGTCTTGACTGCGCGACAGTTACCTGTAGTTTCTTGGATCTGCTTATAGACGACCCCAAACCCTCCTCTTCCAAGTTCCCCACAATTTCTCCAATCCTCCTTTAATTTCTCATTCCTATTTTTCGCTTTCCGGACATGTTTCGTGTGTCTGTGACGATCCTTCAAGAATTCGGTTTCGAGTTTATACCATACAATCAAATCGGATTGAGGCTCCCCCATGTCTCCGATTTGTGGTCCTTAATCTAGAACTTCGAGTTCAGAGAGAATGTAGAAACGCCCGGCTAGAACGATGGCCGCTTGTAGCGAGACAGGAGGGAAGATTTGTGAATCAAACGGAGAGATGCAAATTCTGTTGAAAAAGATGCTAAGAAGGCTTATGTTTTCCATTCATTCCCTACCGCTTTTATAATAGTGATGAAAAACTACTAAGGGGGGGTGCCCTCGCTCAGTGTACACAAAAAGCATTACCTTTGCTGTTTCTCTGGAGCCAAGGTGGGTGTCAATTAAGCCAGCAACGCAAAGTGAGACAGGTTTGGTGCTTGGTATCTGCCCCAGAGGGATGCGTCAACCAATCACAGAATCCGCAAAAAGCCACACAACACTCGAGTGATGAGGTCTGGTAAGAACTGCTTCGATTGTGCGATTGTGAGGCACCTCAATTTATTCTTGCAGGATAATGGACATTAAATCGCCAGGGGATTGTTTATTTCCCTATGATATAAGATGTCATTAGTTATAATAGCCATTTATAGAGCTTAACCTTGCATAGGGCACAAGTTAGCGATTAGGCCTTGAATTCCCGAGAACGGCACCCCACGAGCTAGCAGCACTAAGCAGGGTACGGCTGCCACTGATTCTAATAAACCTATTGGTTCCGAGGGATTCGGGGCCTAATGTACTTGTGCCCAGTATTGTTCGAGTACGGCCATGCTGATCAGGAGGATATATATCGGGTTGGGGAGTAGAGAGTCTGACTGCCAAGAACTGGTTGGCCCTAGGATCACTGGTACTGATTTGGAGTACCAGTTTGGCAGGGGAATCCGCTCATAGCGAGCAGCCATTCGGTGTCGGCCGAAAGGATTAACTGTATATGTTTCCCAATTATAAACTAACTTTAAAAGTATAATAAAGAAATACTAAAAATTACTACCTACAATAGACTATTTATTTCAATAATTGTAGGTTTTGATCTACTAAGTAGGAACGAAAGGGATTTGATTGACTAGAGAGTGAAGATGAAAGAGGGAATATGTGAGTAAGTAAAGAAAGATGATATTCAAAGAAGATAAGAAAGGAAATATCTGGCTTTTATCATATGATAACTTGATGACAAGAGACATGACTAGGAAAATCTTTCTTCAGTTGATACAAGCCTATGAGCGGCCTGGCCCGTTGCGAACAGTTGGTATGCAGGCCTCGTCATCCGGTGGATTGGGATTGACATCCCCGCGTTGTAGAAGTAGTTTTACAACATCTCCAAATCCCATCGCTCGAGAAGTAGTTTCACAATACCCCCATCCAGCCACTCCTTACTAGCAGCATATAATAAAGGTGTCAGGCCCTCGCTATCCGATAAATTGGGATTGACATCCGCACGTTCTAGAAGTAGCTCCACCACGCTTTCAAATCCCCGCTCGACAGCATGTGATAGAGGGGTTCGACCATTGCTATCTGTTGAATTGGGATCAACATCTCCTCGTTCTAGAAGCAGTTTCACAATACCCTGTTTCTCAAACTCTACAGAAACGGCAGATAGTAGAGGTGTTCGGCCCTTGCTATCCAATGAATTGGGATTGATGTCCACGCGTTCTAGAAGTAGCTTCACTACGCTTTCATATCCCCACTCGATAGCATTTGATAGGGGCGTTCGACCATCGTCATCCGTTGAATTGGGATCGACATCCTCTCGTTCCAGAAGTAGTTGCACAATACGCTCTGACACAAACTCCTCATCAAAGGCATATAATAGAGGTGTTCGACCCTTGCTATCCGATAAATTGGGATTGATGTCCTCGCGTTCTAGAAGTAGCTTCACTACGCTTTCAAATCCCCACTCGACAGCATGCGATAGGGGCGTTCGACCATCGTCATCCGTTGAATTGGGATCGACATCCCCTCGTTCGAGAAGTAGCTTCACAATACCTTCTACCCCCTCCCGCTCGTTGGTAACAGCATATGATAGAGGCGTTCGACCCTTGCTATCCAATAAAGTGGGATTAATATCCTCGCGTGCTAAAAGTAGCTTCGCTGCATACTCGCTCCCCAACTCAGCAGCAAACGAGAATGCTGTGCGACCGTCATGAGTAACCATGTCAGGTCTGATATCTCCCTGCTCTAGAAGCAACTCTATCATCATGTCATTTTCATATCGTATTGCCCATATTAATGGTGTGTTGTCCCGACTATCGTGCCCATTCACGTCCCACCTTTTCATCTCCAACATAGCTATAGCAATCTCTGTAATCCCCCAATATGCAATACAGTGTAGTCCACTGATTCCTTCAACCTCCTCCTTCGAGTACCATGCACGTATCTTTCGCCAGAGAATAGCCGCAGAGACATGGTTCTCATATCCCTCCAGGAACCGCACCGCGAGAGAATTCACTGGCTCCGTCACCTCCCTTGCTGCATGGGTTCCCCAGAAAAATGTAGCATATTCAATAAATGGTGCTCCCGCGACCATATCGAGATTTCGTGGCAATGCCCGGATTGACCGAGAGTTCAAATATGTGAGACATATTTCCGCCATCATCGAGTGAGCTGTGACAAATAGTGTGGGATGCTCTCCAAGATATTCTTGAAGTGTATAATGCAGGAGATGGAGTGTTGATGTATTTTCGTCCATTCTGACAAGTCCCAAGGTGCAGCCCAGCAGTGTCTGTATTGAAGGCACATTGTGGATGTTAATGTCTTCTGCTCCTAATTCTACCCCCAACGCACTACACAACTCCTCCGATTTCAAGGTCCGCTTACAGCGGGAAAGCCACATGAGCACTTCTATCCCAAATCTCGCTTTACTTCCACCCTGCTGCTGTATCCGATTCAATGTCGTGCTGTATGCATCCTGTAAACCGAGGCCACTTGTCATTTTACGCAGTGCTTGTCTCCTCTGGTGAATAGTGGCCTCTGAAAGGACTGCATCCATACAGATGCAAACAAGAAGAAATCTAGTGATCGCCGTTAGCCCACGCTACGTATCTCAACATGCACGAATAATACAGACATTCCGGCGATACTTTCGGGGATAACTCTGAGGATATCGGCTCGCAAATTATCGTCCATTACGCCGAGTTCCGGGTCTCTTTCCAACCTCATCCTAAGATACAACCCAATGTCATCCTTTCTGGGGCTTATCGGCAGCATCCGGGCAGCTTTTGGGAAATATTTCTTTATTTCGTCGCGTATGTGACGCCTCCCGGTAATGAATATTCGTGTGTTTGGGCACTGCCAGACAACGCGTCGCAAACATTCCCAAAGCTGAGGCCGGCACTTCAAGGGAAGCTCGTCCAAAGCGTCAATACATATAAAACTCCGTTTCAAACATAATAGAGACTTAATGAGTATCTCGACAATCTCGGGAATTCGGAGTCCACAACCGTCAGCCTGTTTCTTTGCTCGCTCAAACGCTTTCTGTACATCATCCGGAATCTGTGTCAATGCTCCGACAACCTGCCTCAACAATGACGCCAGTACAGTGCTCGCAGATTGCACATTCAGAGTACTGAATTCACAGTACACATAGGCGACGGCGACATTGTCTTCACCAATCTCATCGCATAGTGTATCTATCACAAGAGAGCTGTGCTACTTTTTTTAGCTTTGCATTTACTTGGGGCTACAGTGGCTCATACCTCATATACGTCTTCCCAACTCCTGGATCCCCATAACATAATAAGACAGGATGTGCCGTCCCGTCCTCTAATGTACACCATGTAGAAAACTCTGGAGCATGAAGTAGCCAGTCTCCCACTCCATCCACCCGGGAATCACGAACAGTCTGGTGCCTTTCCCGAGATGCCAACGGAGATAACCACTTTAGAACCTGGCGTTTCTCATCGGATATCGATATGTTGCAGTTATTCCACACATTGTTGTTACTCTCCGTGACATTACCGCAGTTGTTGTTTATTGAAATGACTCGGTTTTGATCTGCCACTAGATTCATTTCGTCTCAGGTATCGGCTTGGCTGCCAGAACACGCTTTCGAGGAAGATTTGATCGAGTACCGGAGCGATGTAGTGAAAGAGTGTGGAGCGGGGTAGAGAGCAGGGCGATGGGAGAGCAAAACTAGGTTGGCGTTACACAACAGTGCTATCCAGGTATTCCTCTGCCTAAATAAATCACATACACCTTCTCAACAAGATATATACACAATCGAGTACCCAGGCGCATTCTACTCTTATGCAGAGTCATTTTCAGCCTCAGCCGGGTGGGGCACACCACCAAATACCCTCCAGGGAGAGAGAATTATTATGATAACACCAAATTAGAAGTACTTCTTGCCTGTATTCTATTAGATGCAGATTGCCGGCATTTTTCTTCTTCATTTAAGCTCCATGATAGACCGGTATTAGCTCAATTATTATATCTACTTTAGCGCTAACAAGATCGGGGGTTCGTCTAACCTCTCAAACTGAATACCATAAGTGGTCTGCCTATCTGTTCAATGTTATGGGGAAGATCGCTTATCAAAAGGCCCCCCTAATGCACCAGTCCAGAACTTACACCGAACCCAGTGAATCCCAGTACAGCCGCTCCTATCCGGGATTCTTGAGCTGGCCGGGTTACCGCTTAGTTGTGTTGAAATTTTCGTATATTTCCTATGTATATTTCATGATATTACCGTATATTTCTCATACTTAGTTTGTGTTTCGGTTCCACCTGTACACCGCTTACATTACTACAGCTAGGACATATTACATTGTATTTTACTATTACTTCAGGATATTATTGGAGATTTTCATATGTTTATTTCTTATCTGGTGTTCGGGATTTCACGGTTGTTTATGCATGGTTTATGCATCAATCTTGGTCATATTATCTCATAATTATTCCTAATATTCCGCTCACACCATCTCAGATTTAAACACATTGTTTGGGATTTACTTGGCAGGATTTCAGGGTCAAACATGTTCGCACTTATGTTTCTTACATTGTTTCCCTATATTATTTCTCTTATATGTGGAGGACGCACTTTTGTATAAATATGGTCGCTACTGCCCACCTCGCTTAGGTAGAATTAAGAACCAGAACTCCTACCAATCTGGTCTACTACCATCCTCCTCCTCGCTTAGCGTGCCCACAGCACCCCTTGAACCTGTGTAGTATTATCCACATAGAATAGATTGTGCCTTTGGCATTCATATTTTGAACAGGTTATGAGCCCGGGCCCTTCTTACTCTATAAGAAATACGCTTACACGCTTCCTACTCAAAAGATTCTCTCCGGACACCTCCTACCTTACCACCTTTGTTGTGGAAACAGAAGACTCTTGGCACAACCACCCCTTTATCTACCTTAAAGGCAACCGTTGCCACACAACTTCCTTCTTCCCTCAACAACTCCGACCAGCACCTAACTCAACACCAACGTTTCTCTCTCGCTTAAATCTTCAAAGAACTTTTGCCCAGGAGTGGACACTCCCAGGTATATCTTGTACAAGATATTAGAACTAGAAGATTGACGCTTGGGAATTACTGAGGTAGGACCTGGTGCTGGAAGTGCTGAAAGAGATACCTACCTCCTGATCGAAGAATTTTTTCACCAAAATGTCCCAATCAGGTGAAGCTGGTCCATCTTCAGACCATGAATCTGAAAGACCAACCCCAACCCAACGATCCACCCGTTCCCGTTCTAAGGTTAAAGGAAAAGCTCCTGCTCCTCCTGATGACCCTCCTCCTGATGACCCTGGTTCCTCCTCATCCTCCAAAGACAAACATTCCCGCAGTTCCAAGAACTCCTTCGCTCCCAACTATAAACTAAGCACAATCCCAAAGCTTTCTGGGACCGAAAACTACCGTACCTGGCGAGACATTTCTCAATATGTTCTCGAACTCTTTAACTGCTGGAAAATTGTTCTAGATGAAGATACCATTGATGATTATGATAAGAAAGATGACGTGGAAGAATACAACAATTTTATGGATCGATACCAGTATGCAGCAACATACTTCATCCAAACCGTCGAGTCTCAATGGCTCATCCTCCTAGCTACCCATAAGGAACCCCACAAAATATGGACGGCTCTCGAGGATAAATTTGCTAGAGAAAATACCTCCTCCTTTTTCGACCAACTTAACTCTGTTTTCGATACCAAGTACGATACTTCAGATCCTATATCCGACCATATTAACAAGTACGATACCTTATGGAATCGAATGCAACTCCGCTGCGCTTCTGCCGCCTCCACCGACCGATATACCCTACCGTTTGCCTTCAAAACGGTATTCGAGTCTCCTGAGGCCAAAGCTGCTGTCCTCCTCCGCTCCCTTCCCGAATCGATGAATAATATTGTCGATAACCTCCAAACCAAGGAGGACCTTACCTATGATCATGTCTACAATAAATTGATGGACTTGAAAGTTTCCTCTGCTGGTAACTCTGCAGATAACAAAGCGTATAAAAGCGCTGATGTTAAAGGAAAAGGAAAGGAATCACGAAGAGACCCCCCCCGCAAGGGATCATCGGCCACCACCAAAGAATGCACCTACTGCAAAAAGCACTACCCTACCACTCGCAGCGAAGGTCACACTTGGAATTAGTGTTCAAAACTCAAGGCCGCAAACCAAAAGAAGAAAGAAGGAAATGCCAGTAACTCGGCAAAGATCGGAAAGGAAGAGTCTCCTGTGCCGGTCAGTACATTATCCTCCCTCCGAAGTACTCCCAAGAAACCTCTTCATTCCCAATGGGTAATAGATACAGGCGCAAGCTCACACATGACAAACAACTTAGACCTTCTTATAAACTTCGAGACTGAGAAAGGCACTTTTAGGTTAGGCGATGACTCTGTAATAGAGTCATGCGGCCGTGGTACAGTTAAGATCTTGGCCAAAACATCTACTGGTCATGTTTCTCCTGTCTACCTTGAACGTGTTCTTTGGGTTCCTAGTTTGGGTTTATGTAACTTGTTACCGTGGCGTGCAATTGTTTCTTTGGAAAAGGGCTTTTCTTTGGTTAGTTCCGGACCGGATATGTACATTCTTAGGGAAAATAAAGCAGAGGTTATCTGGGGAAGACTTGATGGACAAGATTATGTTATACAAGAAGAGAAAGAGTCGGCAAAGAAGATGACTTACCAACAGTGGCATGAAGCCATTGGCCACTCCTCGCCCGACTACCTAAAGAACAACAACTATTCTGACACCAATCTTATCCCCAAAGTTCCAAAAGATTGGATATGCGAAACATGCATTACCTCTAAAAGCACCAAACGAAAGCCTATATCAACAATACCGGATGAGCGATGTGATACCCCATTCGATTTAATCCACTCCGACCTTAGTGGAAAATTTTCTAAAGAATCCTTCGGCAAATCAAACTATTACGTCACGTTCATTGATGACTGCACTAGATATGCTTGGGTTTATCCTATTCATTCTAAATCCGATACCATTAAAATCTTTGCTAGTTTTATTCAAGAACGATGCACACAAGACCATGTTGTTATTAAAAGATTCAAAACAGATAACGGAGGCGAGTATGTCAATACTGCTATGCTAACACTTCTAGACAAGCATGGCATTTTACATGACCGCACTCCCGCCTACTCTCATGAATCTAACGGCATTGCCGAATGATACAATCGAACAATAATCACCTCTATCCGCTCTAAGTTGACAGGCCTTCCTCTCGCTCTTTGGGCTGAAGCTATCGCAACTGCCGTTTATCTTCGGAACAGACTCCCTAACCGATCTATAGGAAAATTGACGCCCTATGAATCTCTCTACAACAAGAAGCCATCAATCAATCACCTACACCCCTACGGGACCAAATGTTTTGTTCACCTACCAGAGGAGAAAAGAAAACCAGGAACGAAACTTACGCCCCGGGCTATCGAAGGATATCTTATCGGTTACACCTCTTCCGATAAAATATATCTGATATATGTTCCATCCAAACATAAAGTTTGGGAAACTCGGCAAATCCATTGGACAACCAAGACTATAATACCACTTGGATCTACCACCATGGAACCTTTACTTGCCAGAGAACAAGCTACGGTCTACCTACCCGCTCATCCAACACCTCCAACAAACGTAGAAAGGGCTTCGGATAAAGAAAATTGGAAACCACCAACCCCAGCAACTTCAAAAGAATCTAATTTAGCGGTACCAGATCAACATCTACCGATCACTAACCCTGAAACACCTAACGCAATATCCAACGAACAACTACCCTCAATACCAGAAGAACACGATCAGCCACAAGTTGCTTCGGACGTTCAATTTGGGGAAGTACCTGGACCTTTGCGCAAATCAGGGAGGATCTCTAGCCAACCTACCATCGGATACAAACACCAAATGGCCAAACACGGAAAACGTAAAGAAACCGGACTTGCCATGAGTGAAATACCCGACGAGGACCCTACTTCCTATCGCCAAGCCGTAAATAGCTCGCTTAAGGAACAATGGACCTCGGCTATGAATGATGAGATTAATGCACTAAAGCAGAATAAAACCTTCGAAGTGGTCAATAAACCAGGAGGACGGAATCTCGTTGGAAGTACGTGGGTATTCAAAACCAAAAGGAATACTGACGGTACCTTGGAAAGATATCGTACAAGAGCCGTTGCCCAGGGATTTTCTCAAGCTCACGGCTTCGACTTTGAAGATACTTTCGCCCCAGTCTTTCGTTATGAATCACTCCGACTACTCCTAGCGATATGTGCCAGAAATAAATGGCAACCTCGACAATTCGACGTCAAATCCGCTTTCCTTTACGGTAAATTGAAAGAAGAAGTTTACATGCGACCACCACCAGGGTTCAGTGATGGAGACAAAGTATGGAAACTTAACCAATGCATTTATGGACTTAAGCAATCTGCGAACGAATGGTATGCTCTCTTCACCAAATCCTTAACCTCCAAAGATTTTACTGCATCACACCAAGACCCGTGCATGTTCATCCACAATAAGCGAGACTGTTACATCTCGCTCTACGTTGACGATATTGCAATATATTTGGCTGACACCCCCGACCATACAACTCTCATCAAAGACCTGAAAACGGCATTTGAGATTTCGGACCTTGCGGAAGCCTCATTCTTACTCGGCCTATATATTACGTATACACCAGACAGTATTGCTCTTACCCAGGAACTTTACATAGAAACTATCCTCTCTCGATTTGGAATGACTAACTCAAACACGGTATCCACACCCTTACCAAAAGGCATCATACTTACGAAAGGGATCGAGGAACAACCAAAAGAACAAGTTACGCTATACCAATCAATGATAGGATCACTCATGTACCTTGTTACTGGCACAAGACCCGATCTAGCTTATACGATATCATTTCTCGCACAATTCTCCTCTTGCCCGACCGAAGAACATATCAAGGCCGCTAAACACGTCTTCAGATACGTTAATGGGACTCGGAACCTTGGTTTATTTTACCCTCACACCACAACAAACGCTATCGATGTTTATGTTGACGCCGACTTTGCAGGATGTATCGACACCAGAAGATCCACCTCTGGTTACATAGTTTTATTCAATAACTGTTGTATCTCCTGATTCTCAAAGAAACAATCCTCTGTCACAAAATCAACAACCGAAGCAGAATTTGTTGCGATGTCCTACTGTACTCGCCATATCCGATGGATTCTCAAAGGTCTACACGATCTTGGCTTACATGTACCTATCGCTATGCATGCCGATAATACCGGTGCAAATTTTCTTGCAGTCAACCCCCTGATCAATGTTTGAACAAAGCATATCGCTGTCGATTACTTCATCACTCGAGAAGCTCTGACCGATAATTTGTTTGTACTCCTTAAGGTCGACTCAGTCAATAACCGCGCCGATATCTGCACCAAAATCCTAGCGAAGCCAGCACATGAGCGAATGGTTACATTGTTGGGCTGTAGATAATGTGGGGAAGTGTTGAAATTTTCGTATATTTCCTATGTATATTTCATGATATTACCGTATATTTCTCATACTTAGTTTGTGTTTCGGTTCCACCTATACACCGCTTACATTACTACAGCTAGGACATATTACATTGTATTTTACTATTACTTCAGGATATTATTGGAGATTTTCATATGTTTATTTCTTATCTGGTGTTCGGGATTTCACGGTTGTTTATGCATGGTTTATGCATCAATCTTGGTTATATTATCTCATAATTATTCCTAATATTCAGCTCACACCATCTCAGATTTAAACACATTGTTTGGGATTTACTTGGCAGGATTTCAGGGTCAAACATGTTCGCACTTATGTTTCTTACATTGTTTCCCTATATTATTTCTCTTATACGTGGAGGACGCACTTTTGTATAAATATGGTCGCTACCGCCCACCTCGCTTAGGTAGAATTAAGAACCAGAACTCCTACCAATCTGGTCTACTACCATCCTCCTCCTCGCTTAGCGTGCCCACAGCACCCCTTGAACCTGTGTAGTATTATCCACATAGAATAGATTGTGCCTTTGGCGTTCACATTTTGAACAAGTTGTGCAATAATAGTACTATACCGTATTTTCTCGAGTTATACGGTTTTTCGCCAAGAGCGGGCGTTGCTTAAGGTTGGACGGTGCCCGGAGCCTGAAACAGGTCCCTTCAATGCCCCCAGTAAGTATAGTAACCTAGGGGCGGGTTTTAGGTGTCTACAACAATGCGGCTGAGTGTCTTCTGATCACCATTTGCAAGGGTTGAGATGGTGATCAAACAAGCGCCACGCATTAGTGGGTAAAGTACAGGACACCTAAAACCCACCTCTAAGTTACTATGTTGGCTGGAGGCATTGAAGGGTCCATTTCAGACTTCGGGCACACTCCAACATAAGCAACGCCCGGTCTTGGCGAAAAACCGTATAACTCGAGAAAATACGGTATTCTAGTGGGCGCTACAATAAGACATACGGAAAACTTGCAGAATGCCCTCTCCACCAGCGACAAGGGTTCAACACGGGACACTGCCATTGGCAAAGTTTTCACGGAAAGAGAGGTATCATACTCAGGTAATGTCTTGGCGGCAACCAAAGTGTGATACCAGGACAAGGGTCTGCCAAACATTTGCATGTCAAATTACGCACAAAACTTGTAGCGGCACCCTGGCTGCAGCAAAGACACCGCCCGAGCACCTCCCCCCCACGAAAACTTTGTCAGCCGGAGTGTACCGGTGTGGGACAGGGCAGTGTCATAGGGTAGTTTTAGACCCAGTCGGGGAGTGTCTGTGACCCACCAAGATTGCTGTGTTGTAGATAGCTTGGCGTGCAGAATTTTCTGCACATAAGCCTCCTCTCTCTTCTTCAGTCTACCACCCACTTTCCGGTTAATAGTTCCTACCCTTTGTGTAATAGCTGGTTCCCCTCCTATTTGGCTATCACTCATAGTCGGCGAAAGCAAGTGTGACACCCCGATTTTTTTTTTCCCCAAGACAGGCTTATGTGATACTTGTTTTCACCCACATATTGAGTGGTAGGTAGGTCACATGATCTTTTATTTAGGTCTCTTATTATTTTGATGGTTAATTTAGTGTTTTTCTTTTGGTTTTCCTTGATTCAGGAGGGCCAGGAGATAAGAGGAGGGTCAGGACTTTCCTTTGAACATTTCTCACCTCCAGCGTCGAGGAATCTTTGGAATCGAAGATTACGTGACTTACCCAGCACTCGGTATGGGTACAAACTAGTATTACATAAACCTCTGTTGCGGGAAAAAAAACCCGGGGCGTCGCACTTGCTTTCGCCGACTATGAGTGATAGCGAAATAGGAGGGGAACCAGCTATTAAGTACCCGGGAATATGTTTTCGCACAGTTAAATTAGATTAACCTGGGAATGATTATTATTATTATTGTGTATTATTAAGCTTATAGAGCCCGAATATTAACTATGAGATTGATTGTTAACTCCTTTAATAGCATTTAATAAATACACCACGCTAGTTAACTAGCAGTTAACACGAGGTGCGCGTAGGTACCGTAGAAACTCCAACAATCGGCCCATGTGCTATGAAGTGGAAATAAGGTGAGTCATGCCAAG
>QOVD01003922.1:9643-31939 GCA_003521225.1 Tuber microsphaerosporum | reverse complement strand
GAGGAGGAGGGGGAGGGGGCGGTGGTGGGAGAAATCCGCATTCGAGATCCGAATATGCCGGACGATCCGTTCGCCGCGGTGGAAAAGAAGGTCGTGGATAAAGCGGGCGTCAAAAAGAGCACCGAGAGGATCGAGGAGCTGCGTGGGTTGAGCGATAGGCAGTGGCTCGACCCTTACGAGCATTCTAGGAAAATGCGAAGGGTGTTCCGGGAGAAGAGGAAGGAGCTGCAAGCGAAGGACGCTGCGAACGAAGCTATCCGTGACCGTGCGGGGCTGCACATTGAGCTCCTCGATGAGATCCCTGAGGATAAGATTCGCGCGCAGTTGGTTGAGTTTGGATCGGATTATGGGGATAAGGTCGAGGAGGCTAGGACGAAGCCTCTATTCCCTACTGCTACTACCACTACTGCAACTACTGCCCGAGATTCTGCGAAGGGGGCTTCTAAGAGGGATACGGTGGGGAAGACGAAGGCACAACTGGCTGCTGAGGCTGCGAGGGAGAAGTTGCAGAGTGAGATTAGGAGGAATACGAGGGCAAGGGTGGATCCATTTCTGAGCTTCGATAAGCCGAAGGTTGGATTAGAGTTTAAATTGCTCAAGAGGAAGCACGTGGAGGCTGGGCCTCAGTCTTGTGCTCAGGATGGAGAGCAACTGGATGAGCTGCCTGGGGAGGCGGCTGCCGATGGAATCGGACATGTGCAACCGGGAATCTCGTTAGGCCTGGGCGCATATGAATCTGACGATGACTGATGAGGTTCTGTGTATATATTCGTTCTCGTGGTTTCATGGGGTTCGGGACACCTGCGGCGGCATTGTTACGGCGTTTTTGGCTCGGTTTCGCTCGCTTGGGCACGGTTGGTTATCGGCCGGGAAGCGTATCATTATAGGACTTCATGACATGTCTACACTCAAGTCTAGGCATAATGTCCACATCCTCTGTGCATATATAACTATGATAAACCCACAGAGCTTCGATCAAGCGTTTCAGATTACGAATTGGGTTTTTATATTTCCGTGGGAAAGAAACTACCTGGCAGCCGACTGGGAGATGCTTAAGAGCCTTGTTCCCCAGTTACGATCAGCACAGTTACAACACAGGTTTATTAACCCGCTTATATTTTCTTGGATCGTTCCTTCTCAGCAGCCTCTTATCTCTAGTCCCTGTTCCACCTTCCCAGTAACCCGTGTGCCGCTTGATGAATGCATGCTTACAGTAGCCACATTCTTCTGGACGGTACTGCTGTTCGCTGTATCGTATCAAATACGTCAGTAGCTAGATCATGTGGGGACGGCTCCGGGCGTACTTACCGAGAACAGGTTCCACAGATCATTCTGTTTGCATGTTCCCAGTGATGGAAAGGTTCAACCTGCTTGTCGTGACATTTGTCGCATGGGAAGACCTACACATTGTGATTAGCGTTTGGCTTTGTACAAATTGAGGGTGATGGCATGCCTTGTTACAGCTGTTGTCAGCAGAAGGTGGTTAGGTTAGCAGCAAGTCATCACAGTTGGCCTTCGCATATCTTACCAAGAAAATCTAAACCAGCGAGTGCCTAGAAGCTGTTAGTGGGCGTGTATTTGGTGCCGTCCAAAGGGTTCCTACTCTTTTTGTAATGTGCACAACGTCCC
Organism: Tuber microsphaerosporum; assembly: GCA_003521225.1. Classification (NCBI taxonomy): domain Eukaryota; kingdom Fungi; phylum Ascomycota; class Pezizomycetes; order Pezizales; family Tuberaceae; genus Tuber; species Tuber microsphaerosporum. The sequence continues at coordinate 30,310 of QOVD01003922.1, read as the reverse complement.
TGGAAGGGTAGCTCATGGCCGATGATATAGCGCTCGCGTTCGGTGGACTATTAGAATCTTAGAAATGGTTAATGAGATATTGCGAGTTTTAAGGTACCTTCTTATTAGGAACTTGAGATGCTAGCTCGGTTGAAACTGTGAAACCTGTTAGCATTCGCTCAATAGAAATATTTAGTGAATAATCGATTATAATATTTACCTTCATCTTCAAATGTAATCCGCAGTAACTTTATTTCTGGAATGAGGATGCCTGGAGAGCACGTTAGGCTTAGATCACTGAGAGCTCGACATAGAGATTCTTACTCAATTTTGCATGGCATTCGCGACAGTTTGTACTCTGTCTCTGACCGGGAACGAGACCCTTGATACCGGGTGGTGGGAGCGAAGTAGAGCATGAAGCACACTGCGGAATAAAATCACTCGGAAGAATTTCCACAATCGCACAACCTGCCAAATCGAAGAACCCGAGACGATTTGAATTCATGTGAACAAATTCTTGACGAAACCCTGCCAGAGTCAGGGTGTTAGTTCAAGCACAATCTTATTGGTTGCGGATATTACCAATTCCCAGAACCTGTGAACACTTTTCGCACTGGCTTAGCTTGGGTTTGGAAGTCTTCCCGGGCATGGTAGGCTTCAAATCATTGACCTCAAGCTCTTTCTTGCACTTTGAGCATTTGACGGTAACATTAAGTTTAGCAACCTCCAAGAGCTGAATTCCAGGCATATCGATACCTGGGAGGGACATTGCTGTTCCACGCTCGATAACTTTCTGACCCGCTCGATCGCCAGCACCTTCGCCGTGGTTGGGCTCGGGATCATCTGAAATATAGTCGTCGGAATCATATTCAGAGCCCTCATCGTTATCAGACTCTCCATCTTCTGGGATGTTCCAGTCCGGGGGGATGTTCCAGTCCGGGGGGCGTGGGACAACCTGGACGTGAGTTTTATCATCTAGGACAAGACCTGTTGGCTTTTCCTTACTGGGAACTGCGTGGGCTGTAGGATCCGCTGCTGGGACCTCAAAAGATTGAGTTGTTTCTTCAACGCCCTCTTCGAGGGGATTCTCTAAGGACTCCTCCTGTGTCGCCATGATGTGCAGGTTCGAACATAACGCATTGATATTTTCCATTAAGGAGAACTTTGGGTTCTTCTGGATTTGTTTGGCGAAACCATTGTTGACCCTCTGAACCACGTCCTCAGGTACTCCAGAAAATTCTAACCAAGGTCGATTGATGTCGTAGCTTAACGGAACAATCAGCACCACGCTGGTTACTTTCTGCAGAGGGACCGGAAGTTGATATCTTTTCTTCGGCTCAATTGGGACTGTGTAACGAGTGCCATCTTCAGACTTTCTAAAAATACTTGACTCTCTCATCCTCGCCTCTAGGCGGCGGGTCTCGCGCTCCCTCCTGGCTTGCGCCGTACTGGCCTCTTCGGGAGTCGGGCTATTAGCTGGAAGACTCATGAGAGGCAGCGAAGGTCTTGGTGGCCGAATAGTAGTGAGTGGCATTTGGCTCTGGCTGGGCTGGCGTGAAGTAGACTGGCTAGTATTCGGCACAATCTTGAGGGTCTCAACCTTCTCCGTAGCCAAAAATCCTTCCAAACATCTATCTAACGAATTAAGGAGGTCAAGGAGCGTGGAATCTCCCCTTCTAGTGGCAAGGCCATCAAAACCACGCTCGATATTCACCCTGAACCCCACGGGAATATCTTCATTTATAACTCTAATAGAAGGCAACGCATCTGGAGATTCAGGATACGATTTTGGGACCAACAGTTTGAAAACAAGCTGTTTGATATCGTAAGGAAAATCGGGGTCCGAGGGAGACATGGATACTCTGATTTCTGTGTCTGCGACTTGGCCACGACATTTGAACCTCCTCAGAACCTGTGATATAAACTCACTTCTACCCCGTGTAACGGGACGCTTCACGACCCTTGAAGGATCGACATTGATCATGCGTCTTGGGTGGGAAATCTGGGCGCCTACGTCGCTTTGAGAACTAGGATTTTCGCCGACGCCTTGACCCTGGTCGGAGCTTGGATTTTTGCCTTTATTATTGGAGCTCTTGGTGTCTCCTCGACCATCTCGGCGGTTGCTACCGCCACGACCGCCTCTACCCCCATGGTCACTGACACCGCCACTCGAGTTGTTTGTGGGAGAAGCCTGAGAATGGGGAATTGGGGATTCCTCTTCGGCTTGTGGATACACTACGTATTGTTGTGAGCTTAACGGAACCGTTTAATCTGAAGAGGCGTGGGCAACGCTATTCGGATATCTTACCAGCTGGTTTGTTTTTGGGTTTTCTATTGCTGGTCCTCTTGGGCTTGGTATTTTCGATCATTGGAGCTGGTCCTAGTGTGGAAGCCATGATGGTAGAAATGATTGAGAGATTGACTGAACAAATAGGTTTGGTTGCAGACTAATTAAATGCTGGTTGAATGAAGGTGAGCTCGCTGGAGGTTTGAGAAATTTGTCGAGCTTGAGGGATAGAAAAATAAGAATAAGGAAATCGGGTGAGTTAACGGGGGTGGGATTAAGTACCGTCGTTTCGGGTGGCGTCCCGTTGTCCTGTCGGGTTTGGGGGTCGAGAATGACTCGACTGATCGACCCCTGCAGCTGTCGTATTGATATTCGGAGTCGGTGAGACAAACAAGCAGATACGGTATTGAGTCAGTCTAGCTGATCGAAGAATGCAAATGTATGGAGAGGTTGCTTTGCTATTTTCAAAGGGGTAACATAATGACTCTTTCTTAGAAAGCTGGAAATAGAAGGAGAGGTGCTCGTACTAATATACCTGTAGTATCTACACTTCTATGATATCAGTAAAGTCTTTGCGGAGAGAGGGAGGTACCGTGGTAATGTCTTGGCAGCAACTAAGGCAGTGACACTAGTTGGGAATACTCGGGTGGGGAGTTAACCCGGGGACCGTCTATTGGTCAAACTACCGTGGATATCCCTTCTGGCAGATTGAAAAAATCATGAACCGTTTGAGGAATTCCTTTTCTTTAGCGATCAATAGGCTTACCTGCATATCAGAAAAAGATAATTTATTGGTTAATTCAATATTTTTTTTTTGAATAACTGAAGGGGCTGTCCATTGGAAATGTTCAGGAGCTAATCCTGGTATCAAGTACGGTACAAGTACCAGGCAATAAGTACCTGAACATTAGGGCTAAAGCAGGGGGTAGAAGCAAGGTTTAGACAGGGGTTGAGCCAGGGTTGAGCAGGGGTTGAGAAGGAGGGATACAGGGGGTTTTTATTGGGAATTCTAACGGCAAACATGCTTTTGTAAAGGAGAACAATGTAGATATATATATTAAACATTATAGAATTAAAATAAAACTGAAAAACAAGGTAAAAATACAGGAAAAAAAAAAGAAAGTCCCAATCACCAACGCGTATGTCCTCCCTGTGCCCGAATAATGGCCTCAATTCGCTGTGGCATAGAATCCACAAAGCCAAGTTGATCCTCCTCTGATATCATATCCCACTCATGCTGAATTGCGGTGGCCATTTCGGCCTGTCCGTTAGGCCGGGGGGAACATTTGTTTAACCTCTCCTTTAGGAGACACCAAACAGTTTCGATGGGGTTGAGGTCGGGGGATGAGGGAGGCCACTGTATAGTTGGCATCTCATACAATTGCCGAGTGGCCTGGGTGGAGCGAGCACGATGTGCAGCGGCTCCATCTTCCATAACCCAAAGAGAATGCCCATGCCTTTGGCTCTCCCAATACCAATAGGGCCAGAGGACGGGGGTTAGGACATTGGTACAATAACTAAGAGCGGTTATTGTACCCCAATTTTTCCTATCCCAAAGGACCAATGGTGCCTTTCGTCCTCCAAGAATCCCACCCCATATCATGATGGCGTTCTTTTTGGGAAACTTGGGAATGAGGCAACCATCCTCATACTCCTCCCCAGGGCGCCGGGTCACCCAAGTTCTTCCACGAGTACCAGAGAGCCAGATGTAACATTCATCCGTCCAGATGACTCGGCGCCAATCTTCTATCGTTCAATGTTGATGGGCTTGAGCGAATTCAAGCCGGAGTCGCTTCTTCCGATCGTCAAGAAGTGGTTTTTTCCGTACCACTTGCCGAGCATATCCTTCCTTCCTAAATGCCTTCACTAATGTCTTTTCACAGGCCACAACTCCACAGAGTGCTGCAACCTCAGTAAAAGGCATCCGCCGATGTGTGGTACTCATTGTCGCCATTGCAACTAACCTCTGGTGAGTAGGAGAATCGATAGTAAAAGGACGGCCCTTTCTCTTCTTTGGGGTCGCTGGAGCATTGCAGATATTGTAGACGGTACCGAGACTGAGGTTTTGGTCCTCCGCGATTTGACGCAAGGTCCATCCAGCTGAAAAGCGTAAGGCCTGGACATAGCACCTCTTTTTATAAGGGGTATCTTCACTGTGGACAACTGGCATGGTGGTCTATACGCTGGTAAGTAGTGATTTTCCTTTCAACATCCTCTTTACTCACCTTTTAGAACTTGTACTTCAACTTTTCACAAGGTTTGATTCAATTCTGGCGATGGGAAAACAGAGTAGAATACAGAATATCACCCCTTTTCTTTCATTTTCTATGCTAATTATACTACCTGCAGTCATTTACAGGGATTTTTTTATATACTTGGTAGTGGCATCCTAGTGCAACCATACTCACCCCGGTGTTCAGGTACTTATTGCCTGGTACTTGTAAAAACTTTTGTGATTCACGGTCTCAGAACTTTGTAGCAAATGACGAAAAGCACTGGTGAGATCTTGGCTTCCTCTATTGAGTTAGTGATCAACAGTGATAAATAAGATATGCATTTGCTTTTTGATCAGAGTTAGACTTTTCGGTAAGTTAGTATGGTAGGGAATTTGTTAAACAAAAATAAATTAGACAAATCCTGTTATATTAATATCATTATTATCTACAGGAATGTCTGCTATTGCATCTACCACTTAATATTCATTACACCAATTTCCAACTTCCAAGTTCTGATCTCTTGATATCTTAGTCTGTATAAGTCAGTCAAAAATCATCACAGTATGCTAAACTCAGAGGGGAAGCTTGGCACTTAGAAATCAGTTGAGTGATATCAAATGATCATAAGGATACTTGGTAAAATAACTCAATTGTGATAGATTGAAGATAGCTTCAGAAGAGAAGAAAAATAAGGAAATAGAAAGCCCAATATGTATTTTGTAATAGTATTCATTACAAAAGTAAAGGCCACAGCCAGGACTTAGGCATTGATACAAGATACATGAAGCTATTTGTTAGGGGTAGCCGATAGTGGGACTATAACATCGAACTAAGCCTGAGTAGGTATCTTCAGAGATTTGTCTAAGAAGGCTCGTGAGTAACTATCTCACGTGAGAAGTTATTTGATATAATAAAAGGATAAGCGAGTAAGATAAGGATTTATAGCGTGATAACTTTTTATATTGATAAGATCTCTTCTCCGGTGCTTGATGATTTCTTGTAGCAAGGGAGGCACTTCGATATTTATATTCCGCGTCTGAGTGTTTGCGGGCTAACTAATATCTGCTAACTAAAAAGTGCGAACACTCTCTGACCCTGACAACTGTTCGACTACTTGCTTAGCATTATAAAGACATACACTATTCATCTAATCGTGAGGGTGTGTCATTCTCTTCAACGATAGGTGTGCAGAGTTCTCATAGCCCAATAGGTGCTAGCATTGTAACTTTCTTCACCGAGTCATGTGAGGAGTGGCCAACTCCTTGGTCGTCAGACCATTCAATGCGTATGAGTTCTTAGGCTACATGCGCATCAGGTTTTGGGATGACTCTTGCTTGAAATCGCACCTATGGCTAATTGCGTACAATGCCTCTCCCTTACTGACTGACTCTGAGTGGGACTATTGGTCTCCACTATGCGTACTAGTGTCTAATTTCCTCATGGGAAAACTTCGCCTAAACGTCCACTCTTTTGTTTCCCTCAGCTTTCATAACTTTGAAGGCTTATAACTTTATGCGACGTCGACCGATTTGGTCCGAACCACTTGCATAATTTTCGCTAGATTCTCTTCTCATATATCCTGCGAACAGCATCCGGTCGGACAGACGGCTGTGATGTATATGGTGTTATTGCGAGTGGTCCCTGGAGGGACATTCTTGAGTGCGAGTGCAACTACCACTGGTGCGGCAACGAATGTAGTGCTCCAATGTTGGGGCCGCAGGGGTATGATGGCCGTATTTTTGAGGTCTGTGCGCAGGGGTCTGTGCGCTTCGAAGGTCTGTGCGCATGGATTCCAGTATTTCATACATGGACTTCCAATGTGTCTAACATTATTTCACTTATCTGATTTATACTATATAGTATGAATTGACACTATGCATACCTAACTAGTGAGTCTTGCATATAAGAAAAGTAGTGGTCTGAGTCTATCAGGGGGCAAGTGCAAGCAGAAGGGGGAAGTTAACTCCTTTACTATTATTTGGTAAGGTGAGAAGTATGAGTTATTAAAAATGTAAAATGCTTTGCTGCGCCTTTGGGTGACAATACTGTGAATGTATTTGCTGATAAGCAATTCCATAAGTGTAAGATTAAAGAATCAGGTTAGGCATATAGCTCTTCAACTAATATTCCAGAGGGAAAGGTTACCCTACCTTGTCCATGAATCTCCAAAGTCATATATTATACTACTCCGAGTTTGGTCTCGATACTGGAACTGTATATCACTACATATCGCCAGACTAGTAGTGTCCTCTTAACAAAGTACCTAGTCAAGATGACCCATCTTGTAATACCGTATACATTGCTGCCATCTATCCAACTGAAATCTGTTTACCGAATACATGAGAGGAAGTCTTCCTCTAGCTTATGCAAGTGAAAGCATCTAGATTGGACGATATTACATAATGTTAAAGCTTCTTAAAGATAAGGTATCGAAAGGTGGCCTATAAGTAACAGGACAAATTTACATTAAAGTTAGACCCTTTGGTCTGAAAAGTCAGCCAGAGTTAGAAGATGTTGTTTATACCCACTCAGGAGATAAGGGTACTCTCAAAGGATATATTGGTACAGAGACTGATAATTAGCCTTGTAACTATTGGTTGAAGATATAGGAAGAGTTAAATATATGCTGGAGCATGAGACTGAGGAATGCAGATGCAGATCAAATTTCAATAGAGTGAAGAAGTGAGGACTGGTTATTCTACATCTGACAAAAAACAGAGATAGGGTTAACAATTTGGGTGGTTATAAGTTAAATTACTTTGGATTAATGATTGTAAGAACACGAAGAAGTGAAGTCCACAACCTCTTTGAAAAATATTCTTACATATCAATACGTCGTATATGAGAGTAGATAGTATATAGTATTCACGAACGATCTCCTCTACACCTCCGGCGATTGAAATCTCAACACCATGAGAAATCATCATCAACTCCACCCCCTCCCTCTCCTCTCCTGTGATGGCCCCGCTGCCTAGGAGGGTGACGACACTACCTTCCTCTTCTTTTATTATGGCCTCGCCTTGAGAAAGTGTTGTCCTAGAAGTTGTTTGAAGGCTCCTCTCATCCACCCCCTCGTCTCACGGTCGCAAGCCGCGCTTACCGGTCGCCCCGGTCAGTTTTACTTCTTTCTACGTTTGCGGTTGGCGTTACGGTGTCCGGACCTTGGTGAAAGTACGCCCTTGGCTCTATGGCTTGTCCCTCGCTGGGGAAAGCTTCGGTCAGTAACTTCGTGGTACTCGCTATCGTTCTCTCGGTCCGAAATCTCTCGAGCATGGCCTGTTTGTCGGTTGTTTCTAGAGAGTTGTTTGCCTTCCACCTCCTCCCCACGCCCCATCGTTTCATCCCGTGGCCCGGTTACAGCCACCCCCTTGTCCCTCCCTCGCCTTCATTTACACGGTCGGCTTGGATCACTCTCTCGGCTGGCATCCTCTCTGCCTGGTGGCTCCACTCGCCCCCCGCGGCTGCCTGTGGTCGCATTCCTCGGTTACGACTGTTCATGGTATTGCACCGCCTCCTTGAACGACTTTAAAGCCTTGGTACGATGTAATTGCTTTCTGGTTTCTTTCGTGTTATGATTGCTCCTGTATTATACTGGGTGATGGCCGGCCCCCGTTTGAGATCGTTAGTGTAGTGTTTACTCTATGTCTTGTTTGGGTTTTCTTTTCATGGGTTCCCCTTGTTTGTGTTTCCTTTCATTTGTATTGGTTACACCTCTCACTCTTTGTTTTGCTGTTTAGGCAGCCTTCTTATTTGTTAGGGGGTAGGAGTTCATGGCAAGTGGTTTTCCTATTGTTTCCTGCTTGTAGGGTTTTGGGGATTTACTTTGTCGTCCGCTTCGGCCAGCCGATGTTGTTTTTCTATCTTGTCTGCGAGATTGTGCGGTTGGGCCCACACCAGAGGGTCTTAGGATGATGGCTTTTTCCACTGGCGCCAGGTTGGATCGTGGGGTTTTTTTCGGCCATATCTGAAGATGCACGCAGTTTTTGTACCTCGGTAGTTGTAAAACAAATACACTTGAAATAAAAAAAAAAAAAAAAAAAAAAAAGAGAGTAGATAGTATTCAAGATCGAAAGAGTTGTCACCTTGTTGAGAATAGTATAGTTGAGTGAGTAATACTTACAGCCCCTAGTCAGAAGTGTTCGTGAAACCGCTTACTAAGCAACCTCGCCAAATCACGAATACTTCTGACTAGGGGCTGTAGCTATAGGGAAAAATTATATAACTTGCAATTGCCGAGATGAAGATTATAAATATCAAGATGTTCTTGCAGCTTTTACAAATATTAAGCAATGGAGAAGAGATCTTATTAATATAAAATATTGTTATCACTTTATCACTTAAAATAATTACTTTATTCTTTTATTATTTACTTTATCTCTCGAGACAATTTCTCTAAAAGTCTAAGTAAGAGGTAATAGTATATCGATCATATAGATTTCACTACCAATCTAAAAGTACAAGAGGATTCATTATATTTATGAGAAGAGGAAGGGGTAGAATAATGTGATAGAAGTTACAACTGTTGTGTAAAGCATTCAATAAAGAATTAGCGATCAGTTTTGAAGACATTTCAGCTAGATAAAATAATAGCTGCTGTACTAGTAGTTACTCATACCAAGGTTGCGGCGTGTGGCCACAACCCCGGCATTTTCGCTGGCTCACAACCTGGAGAACTCCTACAGAGTGTCTGCCAGCTCAACATAAGATTGCGGCTTAACATCAATTTGCGGCTCAATATCACTTAGTGGCTAGTTTTCCATCTGAATAATATATGATAAGTTAATAACATAGATTAATATTTTTGTCAATAGAGGTTAATTTCATTTATATAAATTATTAGTAATAATGTTTTAGCTTAAATGAAAAAAGTTTTAAAGTTTAAAAAAAGATATACAGGAAAATTGAGCATTTTGTTGTCAACCAATTATCAATTCAAATCACCTTGATTGACAATAATGCCATCTGCAAAATCTTTTATTCTTTCAAGCCAGCGTGTTGAACCACACGAAGATGTCAAGATACGAATTCAAGCAGCAATCATCTTCATTCAAGCATCTTTCGATAAGTATCTGAATCTCACAGCAATTGTACAAACCTATGAGATATCATTCTTCCAACTAGGTGGTCGACTCCAAGGACGTTCTTCCCGACAGGAGCGACCTGGAACAAATCGCAAGCTCTCTGAGGATCAGGAGTTAGCTGTCTACCAGTATATTAACTGTCTAGATTCTGTTGGAACCAGTGCTCGACTGCAGATGGTATCAGGATCTGCCAATTCTATTCTTCAATATTCAAATACTGGATTAGGACCAGCACCTGTTGTTGGTAATCATTGGGCTCCTCGTTTCCTCAGCCCCGACTATGAGTACATTATCCGCAAATAGCGAACAAATGATATCGAATGAAAGAATGGTCACTAGCCAGAGAGCATTCTTACCTGGTCTGCAAAATATCGAATGGTTTGTGAAGACCAAAATATAGAGCCTTGTGACTAGTACAACTTTGATGAAACCAGTTTTTGTATTGGAATTGGCCAAGATCAGTGGATAATTACTCGAGAGCTTAGTCAGCAAGTATATCTTGGAAGTTCAACAAATCGTGAGTTGGTTAGTATCTGTGAAACCATCAGTCGTGATGGTGTGGCATTGCCACCTATGATTATTGTCCCTGGTATCATCCATCAGGAGTTGTGGTATACAACAACGAAAATACAAGGTGGCTATTTTATGACTACCTCAGAAAGTGGCTACAACAACAATGAGTTGATGATTGTTAGGCATATTGGAGGCTCATATATACAAGTACTGGAATTCAGCTATCAGACCTCTGGAGCGCACAGACCCCTGCGCACAGACTTCAAAAATACCGCTGTCATACCCCTGCGGCCCCGACATTGGGACACTACGTTCACTGCAGCATTGGTGGTAGTTGCATTCGTACTCAGGAATTCCCATCTAGGGACCACTCGCAATAAGACTATATACGTCGCGGCCGTCTGTCCAACTGGATGATTTTCGCTGGATGTATGAGAAGAGAACCTAGCGAAAATTATACAAGTTGTTCGAACTGAATTGGTCAATGTCGTATAAAGTTATAGGCCTTCAAAGTCGAGAAAGAGCTGAGGGAAACAGAAGAGTGGACGCTTGAGCGAAATCCTTTTACAAGGGAATTTGACAACAGCAAGCATAGTGGAGACCAAGGGTCTCATGCAGAACCAGTCAGTAAGGGAGAGGCATTGCATGCAATTAGCTATAGGTGTGACCGCAAGTAAAAGTCATTATGAAACCTTATGTGTATACATCCTAAGAACTCGCACGCATTGAATAGTCTAACGACCAAGGAGTTGGCCACTTCTTACATGGTTCAGTGAAGAATGTTACAACGCTAGCACCTGTTGGGCTACGAGCACTCTGGACACCTATCTTTGAAGGGAATGACACACCCTCACGGTCAGAAGAATAGTGTATGTCTTCATAATGCTAAGTGGGTGGTTGAATAGTTGTCAGGGTCAGAGAGGGTTTGCACATTTTAGTTAGTAGTTATTAGTTAGCTCACAAACACTCAGACATGAAATATAAATATCGAAGTGCCTCTCTTTCTGTAAGAATTATTAAGCACCAGAGAAGAGATCTTATCAATATAAAAAGTTATCACACTACAAACTTTTATCTTAACTGATTTTCTCTTTATCACACAATTACTTCTCATGAGAGATAGTTACCCATGAGCCTTCTTGGACAAATCTCCATATACACACACCCAGGCTTACCTCAATATCACAGTTACACTATCGGCTACCCCTAACAATGATGAAGTGGATTGCCCACTTCAAAAGGTTTTCTGGGAAGCTACAAGAAGGAGTATATCAACTCTTACTCCTGAATAGGTTTGGCTTGCATTGCACCAAACAGTTTATTGACTACAGTAATCAGCATAAGATTATAGTGTTTTGCATTCCTCCGAATTCAAGCCATCTGCTTCAACCGTTAGATGTTGTTGTATTTCAACTATACAAACATTATAACTCTGAGGCTGTGGGTGCTGCCACACGGACAGGCTGTAGAGACTTTGATAAATCTGAATTTCTGAACACAATTGATACTATTCGTCAGCAAACATTTAAGCCATTGACTATCAGATCTGCATTGTGTGCCACCGGACTTATTCCTTACAATCCAAACATTGTTATTTCAAAGCTTTGCGAGGCTCCTGTTCCTTTAAGCAAGTCAGCCCCACTTCCGTCTAAGTCTTCCTCTCAGATTCCTCTCACAATTGCCAGCCTGAAAACCATGGGTCAAGAATTACAGCCTGAAGCCAAAAGTCTATCGCCAAGTTTTCAAAACAAGCTTAAAATTGTATTACAAGGAGGGTTAACACTGGCGCAGTCTGCTGCATTAGCCATAAAGCATATGGAACATACTAGTACACGAGCGGCTGAAGAAGCAAGGAATGCAAGATGCAGAGTACAAAGTAGAAGGCAACTTCAAAAAGGTGGAGTGTTATATGGTGATGAAGCACACCAAATGGTGAAAAGACAAGAGGATGCGGAGGTTGAAAAAGCAGAGAAACAACTGCGAAGTGCTCAAAATGCTCAAAAGAAGTCAGCTAAAGCTGCACGTAAACCTTTCCTTAATGAGATCAAGGAATAGGCAAAGGCCAGACATACTTTTCATGTACATATAAGGAAAATATCTAGACTTATTATTACGGGTATTAGGCAACAAGCAAGGTTGGAGAAACTTTTGTAAAATAGACTCCTACTTTAAAAGGTCATGTTATGTTACATGAGTGTGTTTAGCCGCAAAGTGATCATGAGCCAGAAAGTGACGTTGAGCTGCAATCTTATGTTGGACTGGCAGGCACTTTGTAGAAGCGCCCCAGGTTGTGAGCCAGCAAACATGCGGGGTTTGGGCCGCATACTGCAGCCTTAGCACGAGTAGCTATACCAACTCCAATCAGATCCAGGTTGTAATCGTTTTTAATTACTGGAATCAAGACCTTGTCTCTCTTAGGAAGACTAAATACACTCTGATTAGTTGATTCAATTCATGTATTTAAGATGTAACTTCTTGCGTTCTGAGATGAATTTATTCTTATAGTTATAAATAGTAGAGAGAAAGTGAGTAATGCTGTTGTCTTACCATTGAACTATGAGAACATTATCACTCACAGAAGCTCAACATCCAGAAATATCATTTTAAAGTATTGTCACAAACCTGACTAAGCAAGGATATAGTTTCACATGACTTATAATTATAAGTCAAAGGTTTGTGATTGCTAGCATATGACTTGAACTTGCAACATTATATTTATTATATTATATTATTGGTTGATCATTTTACATAACTTACAAATGAAGTTATATGATGTTATGGCCTTCGCACATGGCTTACAGTATGAGTCGTAAGTTTCATGCATATAACGCTACTTGCGCACATTATTTGTCATTTGAATCATAATTGGCCTATGTATAGTTTCTGCCATTCAAAAAGGGGACCAGATTTTCGCCTATTTTCAAATCCTTAAGGCAACACAACTAGAAACATAATCATAGAAAAAAAACCTGTTTCTGAAAGATAAGATAAAGGAGAATAGAAAACAGGTTTTTTTTCTGCAATTATATTTGTAGTTGTGTTGCCTTAAGGATTTGAAAAGTTGGGTTTTTAGTGGAAAAAACAAAAAGGTGTTACATTTAGCCATACTTAGTTATCTCAGTCAGCAGGAAATTATTTTCTAAAAAAGAAGTTTTCTACTTAGTGATTACAAAAATCTGACAATTATATAGAAATAAAACCACAAACCTAAAGTGATGTTAAATAGCCATGAGATTTATTAGTCAATGTTGTTCTAATTATTCAAGTTTAATAGATTGTAATTAATGAATTCAATAGATGAATTGCTTCTCTCTTTAATATCTCCTTATTATTGCAAAGTATGTATAAATATATATTTTTCCCTATGTAGATTCATATTATCATACGAGCTTATTAGTGAATTACAACCTAATACCTCTTACCTAACATGCTAAAAAAGTGATAGTGCCCTGAAAAGGATGTCTTGGCAATAAAATTAGCACTGCCACATGTAACACTCTTTGCACAGCCAGGTCCCCTTTTGAATAGCAGGAACTATATATTAAGCAGTTGGCTTATAGTGGTCAGCTAATGGATTTCAAACTATGACTTGCTATAAGTTATAAAAACGTAGGACTCAAAGGTATGAGTCATCAGGGATACAATTGTGGGAAGAACATTTATATACGTGTGTCATAATCAGTTAGGTAGTTAGTTCCTTACTCAAACATCTAAGCACTTTTCTACACTATATTATCAATTTAGGTTCTTTAAAATTATTAGCCAAAAGACAGCCTGTGTCTGATACATCCACATTGCATTCTAATGCAAGTGACCTCTTTTTTATGCTTTGTGCATCCTGTACATCCTGTGCTATATTGCAACTATCCTCTATATCAAGAGTATCTAGAAATGAGTTGTCACATCAAAGTGCATCAGGAAACTGTCTGAGGGGCGTTCACGAAGGTCCTGAACGCTCCTGGTCCACCAAAGGGGGCTGTGGTCCCTGTGGTCCACATGGTCCATTCCGATCCTCTCTGATCCACATTTTTGAAAGTTTTACCGAAAAAGAGGGCCAGGATAGACCAGAAGGTACCAGGGTGCACCACAGGGACCATAACCCCCCTTGGAGGACCAGGAGGGCAGTATACATTTTGCTGATATGCTACCAGATGCACTTTACAACACTCTTACATATCTGGATTTACTACTAATACACTTCGTCTCCTCAGTTCCCCCCCACATCAGCAAAATGTATACGGCCCTCCTGGTCTACCCAGGAGGGTTATGGTCCCCTCCGTGCACTGTGGTGCCCCCTGGTCCACCCTGGTCCACTTTTTCAGTAAAATTTTGAAAAATGTGAATCCGAGCTAATCGGAGTGGGCCAGGAGCATTCAGGACCTCCGTGGACACCCCTCTGACCTTTTTCTGATGCAGAATACTACCAACAGTTCAGCCTTCTCTCTTCCTGAGACAAGGGTTTTGCTTGGCAAAGATTATGAGGTTAGTGTGGGTGTAAGGTGAGAAAGCCACTGTACTTTTAATCTTAATTTTGTACTAACAACACTACAGTATACTATTTTCAAAACTTGATTCTTCACAGAGCGAAAATGCCAGCTCATTCCAGTCTGAGAGTAAGCCATAGCTCTAAAAGTCTCTAGTCAGCATAGTTTGTCGCAGTTTCTAGGCACTTAGGCTTGGACATGAAATGACTCCATACTTTGTTCCCACTTTGCTCTCATCATTATATTGAATATTTTAACACTAGGCCTAGCCTAAAGGCTCCTCTACAACCACTATACTTATTTTGTTTCTAATACCTGCATCATGCCAGGCTCCTCTTCAACTATAAATTAGCATAAGATCCATCCTTATCTGACAATTATTCATGGAGTTATCCTTAGGTTGAGTTTTTTGAGTGTTTAGTGAGCACTGACTTCAAAGCTTGATTCCGTCAGTCTTATACCTGTGATTATGATGTCCTTTACAACTTTGTTTTACACCTTCCTGGCAATCCAAGACTATAAACTATGTCCCAATACAACTACTACTTTCCATAGAGTAAATGAGTCTTCTAAAGGGGTGTCTTAATGCTTGATTGTTTTTGGGATCTAGTGAGTGCTAACTATAAAGCCAGATTTTGCCAGTGGCTGGTGGGTGATCACGGTATCCTTTTAGGAGATTGTTCTACTTCTTTCAAGGTATCCAATGCCTTAAAGAATTCTTCAATACTACTACTTACCATTTGTCATTAAGCTAGAGAGTCTTCTCAAGGTAGGTTTATTATGGCATATATTTTCAAACACTTACTTTAAAGCCAGAATACGCTAGTATCTCAAGTGCGATAATGGAGTCCTTTTGAATAATATTTTATACCTTCCTAGCTATCCAACACTATAAAGAATATCTTGATATAACTACTTACTATTGAGTTAAAGAGTTTTCTGAATGGGTGGTCTTAATGGTAGGTATTTTTAGAGGTCTAGTAAGTACTGACTTTGAAGCCAGATTCAGCCAGTATCTTTAGTGCAATTATGATGATCTTTTGTAATATTATTCTACTTCTTTCTAACTATCCAGCAGCATAAAGAATGTCTCTATAGAATTACTTTCTATTGAGCTAATTAGTCTTCTGAAGAGGGAACTTGATATCAGATATTTTTAGATGGCTAATTAGTGCTAACTTTAAAGCCAGATTCCACTAGTATATTATTTGCGATCATAGTATTCTTTTACTACATTATTCTACGTCATTCTGGATATCCAACGCCCTAAAAATATCTCCATATGACTACTTTGCATTGAGCTAAAGAGTTTTCTAAAGGGTATTTTGAGAGGTCTAGCTAGTGCTAAAGGGTGTAACGGGGGTACCCTCTAGGAAGATGGATCCTAAGTTTGCGACCGCACCAATGTCTCAAAGTAGAATAAAGATAAACGTAAAGTTTAAATAAAGAATTAAATGGTAAAACTTAATATCATTAAGCCTGAAAGCTTTACTCAATTCAAGTTCTTTTTGAGGATAGATGGTTTTGTCAGGGTAAGGTGTTCTTCGCTTATACGTAGTAGATATAAATATAGACCCAAGTAACACCTAATCACTATCCTGACCTCTCATAAGCATCCTGCTCAGCTCAGGATTATCCTAAACACCCTCTCCAGCAGAATAAACCTTTGGAGATGTCGGACAGCTCAGAGATAGTTAAGCCCACGAACCAGTAGTGGTTTCTGCAATATATTTCCAATACAACCGCATGAGAGAAAACCTCTTACGATCGATGACATCTCAGTGGCGAACTGTATTGTTAACGCCCAGACTATATGTCGGTCAGACTCACTGGCCCATCAGCATTATCGTCTTTATACAAGCTTTGTAGTTATTTGTCTCTACTGTATGCACATACTATATTTGATTAACTACTCAGCTCCTCCAGTAAGATGTATTATTGTGTTGGCTTCCACAGGCGCTACCCGGAACTAATCCAATATCTACTATCTTTACCATGACTAGACTAATACCTCTAGAGTCCGATTACTTCTCTCAGATAAGGTACATTACTTAGGGTTGACACAGACGTACTATGAGGTCAGTCCCAGAAGCAATTCTGATTGTCCCTGAAACTCCCAATAGCCCTTCTGGTGAGTTCACTTACTACCGACAGGCTAGTACGAGATCCTCTATAACCATCAGATGTCAAATTGCATCAAAGTAGGTGACCTCCCTTTGGGCGGTCACCCACACCTCCACCATATATCCTGCGAACAGCTTCCGGTCAGTTGGACGGCAACGACGTATATGGTGTTGTGAGAGCTCCTCTAATCCTCAGATTTTCTATGGAGTTTCTCAACTATCTATGTATTTGCCATTTGTGTACACTTGTGTCTGTAAAGTCCTCATACTCCTGGTCATTTCAAACCATGCCAACAATAATCAGCCTAATACCCACAAATAATTAAGTAAGTAGATTCAATTAAAAGGCATTGTAAAATATGAATTATAAAGACTAGTTTTATAGAATATTATAAAATCTTATGACCAAACAGACTCTATAGACCCTTATATTCAAACACTTATCAAAACACATGTACTAAAATTAGGACTCATATAATATGTTTTATCTTTATAGTCAACTATAGAAATAATTTACAATTCAATTTGTAGTTTATTTTAGTTATTTAGAAGCAGTTTATAAGGTCTTAATGAGAGTCTTCTCAGAATCTAACCTTTGAGTTGAGATTTCTTAAGCTAAGAATTTCAAGTTCAAATCACAATAGGTAGTTTTCAAACAGTTCAAACATAACATTTATTAATCTATACTCAATGCTCAATTAGAGTTTTCAAAGTTGTTTAAAGTTATCTAAAAGAGATATTATAAAGAAGTAGTATGTCTAGGATTTAGGATAGTCTGAATAAATAAATATTAGTATGCTGGCTTTGAAGTAGTATCCTACCCTACAACAATTAATTTATTAAATATCAATCATATCAAAGTATTTACTACCCTACTAGTAATCTATCCTGTAGTATAATTTATTTTTAAAATTACCCTTTATGTACACTATATTACTTTATCAATCACTACATTTTTGAGTTATTCTTGATTTATACTAAGACAGCTATAATTGAAGGTTTGAATTATTTAATGATCTTGAATAACCTTCATCTAATTCCAGAATAATACCTAGAAGGTATGTCTTTCTTCCGGAGTAACTTGAAAACTTTCTATAATGTTTTCTTCTGGCCTAGTTGTCCTCTTACTGAATTTCAATTCAAACAAGCTAATCTATTAAATTTATACTACATTTTCATTTTCCCTTTCTAGTTGTTTAATTTAAAATAATATTTAACATTTCAAGCCTTAATACTTAAATTTCTGGATTTCAATTCTTTTATTCATAATTTTGCCAATTTGTTATATAATTGGCAGTTTTTACTGAAATTTCTACCTCAAGATCCATAATTCCTAATTTCTAGTCAAATTCACACTAATTATCTAAATTTCTATATATAGCTGAATCAAATATTACTCAGGCTAGTAAACTATCTTAAAGCAATTTTTATTATTTTATCTACTCAGTATTTGATTTATTAATAATAAGTCAATCATGGGGTAGTGGGGAAAAATTGGTTGCTATGGAGGGGTATGAAGACTTTACGGACACAAGTGTACAGTCCTAAGATCAGAGCCAGAGGGGGGATGTTGGACACTCAAGTAAAGTTACCAACTGAACATAATCCCTTCTGTAGCCATACCAAGGTCCAGTATGCTTAAGGCACCAGCGGCACCAGTAACATCTAATTCCGGACTCCTTTTGGGTTATTCTTTCAAAGTTTCGGTATGGCTCCGCCAATCAAGGTAGGGTAACAGGATCTCAAGGTAGGGTAACTGGAACCTGAAGGTAGGATAACATGATTTCCAAGGTAGGGTAACTTTACCCTGTCCTTGGTAAAAACCTGTTTGAAATCCGCGCGACCCCCCATAAGGTGTCCACAGAGCTCCGTGTAACCTTCCTATTGTTTACTTGAGTTCTGTAGAATAACCCCTCCGAAAGGTTACCCTGTCTAATAAGGTCACTTTCACTACTTTGGTTACCCTGTCTTGCCCTTGGGCAATTGGCTGCTAAAGTTCGCTTAGTAGACTTCTAGGTACTCAGCCTAGTCTACTTTATACACTTAGTATACAGGACCTACCCTACCGTGGTTACCCTTAGGTATACCTGCGGGGCATGTAAGTTGATCACTTGTAGCTCCCTTTCTCAAGGGTTATTACAAAGGGTAGAGTATTTATGCCTAGTTTTTGAACTGTATAGTGTGACTTTGTATTTAAATTAGTAATAGTAGAATTAGAACTATAAATAGTCTGTTTACACTAGTATATATTCAATAAGATACTAGATTGTGACCTATAGTAGGAGCAGGTACAAAAGAGAACTGTTGGCGTATTTCTAGAAAAGATAATAGTGAATGTGAGCTCTTCTGAAACTCTTCCTAAAAATATATATATTGTGTTCTGAGCATCCTCAAGATTTTGACATATGAGTAGTTGTGTTCTAAAGTAAGCCTAGTGTTAACTGGTATTCTGAATGGTAGTTGGTGCTTTGCACGTTTTGTGCATTCTAAGCATCTAACGCTCATGATACAAAGTATTACTTTTGCTAATAATTACAATATTAAGGAAGAGAGAATCTAAAGTGTCTCTTATAACTTCTTAATTATTTGATTTGAGCAAGAGTGTTCAGCTATTAGAAGCAGTAAGCCTAGGATAAATGAGTTGCTATATACTAGTACTGCAAGTATTATACAGAGGAGAGAATTGTTGCAGGTGCAGTAAGGCACATATCCTTCAAATAAGGCTGAAATCCTTTTCAGTTAACTTATATCATATTACAGACCATTAATCTTACCTCCTTCAGGCATTTTAGAAGAACAATAGATGAGAAAAAGTTATCTATGTATATATTGAAATAGAGGCTGGGAGTGTATAGCACACGAACGATCTCCTCTCCACCTCCGGCGATTGAAATTTCAACACCATGAAATATCATCGTCAACTCCATCCACCTCCCACTTCCCTCTTCTGATGGCCTCGTTGCCTAGGAGGGTGACGCGTCCTCATCCCTCTCCCCTCTGTTCCCCTTCTGATGGCATTGCTCTTGGGCAGTCTTTGTCTAGGGGGTTCACGGTTACTCTCTCTCCCTTTCCCCGCTTTCGCTTCGCTGCCCTCGCTTAGCGTTTGCACACGGTCGGCAACCCCTTTCTCGTCAATGGCCTTTCGTAGGTTCGGGTTATCGGTGAAGTAGTGGCCCCGGTGGCTCTGCTCCCTGGTATTGGACTCTCTCCTGGGAACCCTGTTTGGTACGGTCGGCATCGTCGAAAAACTGTGATCTCGCTTCGGTCGGTCGGTCTCGCGCTTCTTGATTGGGTCTACCCCTCCGTTCTCCTCCTTCTCGGCCTCTCTGGCCTCCTCCTCTTCGGTCGTTCGTCCCGTGGCTCGGTTATAGCCTCCCCCTCGTTTGTCGGCCACCTCGCTGTGGTCGGCCCCTCCTCGTCCGGCTGGCACCCTACTGCCATCTCCATCATCTCGGTTGTGTTCCGGAGGGTTAGTTTGTATCCTCTTACGCCACACGGCTCTGGGTTTCTTCGATTGCGTCGTTCCTTCCACGGTCTATCTATAGCCCGGCTTCCGTAGCTTCGCATGAGTGTGTGTACCGATTTATTCGGGGCGTTTTGGTTCCGGCTCCGTATGTGTCCCAAGTTACGTGGACCGATGGGGAAAGCTGGTGGGGTATGTTGGCTGGGACAGTAGTACACTTTTGGGTTTCTTGTTTAAGGGTCTCACTGTCATTTGGTTTCTTACTTTCTGCTTGTCTGTGGAGGTTTTGTCGGAGCTCAGGCCTTTGCTTTCTTTCTGTACTTTTCTACCCATAGTACCGGACTTGTATGTGGGTTTCCGCTCTTGTCGGGCAGGGTCAGAGGGTTTCTAGCGGAGAGGGGGTACGGGATGGACTGTGGGTTTGGAAGCGCACCGGGTCTTTGGGGTCATAGCTGATGCTGCACATCCTTTTTGTTCCGTAGCGGGTCTTGTACTGTAAGCCTTAAAACGAAATATAAAGA
>QOVD01003908.1:0-34236 GCA_003521225.1 Tuber microsphaerosporum | reverse complement strand
ATCCCCAAAACCCTACAAGCAGGAAACAACAGGAAAACCACTCGCCATAAACTCCTGCCCCCTGACAAAAATAACACTGCCCTCGCAGCAAAACAAGGAATGAAACGTCTAACCAATGCAAATGAAAGGAAAGACAAACAAGGGCAACCCATGAGAAGGAAAACCCTAATCATCACAGAAGGGGGCCGGCCATCACCCTTGTAGCGGAAACGAGGGGCAATCATAACACGAAAGAAGCCAGCAAAAATTACATCGTACCAAAATTGAAGGTCGCTCAAGGAGGCAGTGCAATACCATGAACAGTCGTAACCGAGGAGTGCGACTGTGGGCAGTCGCGGGGGCCAGTGGAGCCACCAGTCAGAGAGGATGCCAGCCGAAAGAATGATCCAAGCCGATCGTGTAAGCGAGGGCGAGGGCGGAACAAGGGGGTGGCTGTAACCGGACCATGGGACGAAGCGACCGGGAGAGGAGAGGGGGTGGAAGGCAAACAACTCGCTAGAAACAACCGACAAACAGGCCATGCTCGAGCGATTTCGGACCGAGAGGACGACAGCGAGTACCACAAAGTTACTGACCGAAGCTTTCCCCAGCGAGGGACAAGCCATAGAACCAAGGGCGTACTTTCACCAAGGTCCGGACACCGTAACGCCGACCGTGAAAGTAGAAACAAGTAAAGCCGACCGCGACGGTCGCTAAGTGAGGCTTGCGACCGCGAGACGAGGGGGTGGGTGAGAAGAGCCTTCGAACAACTTCTAGGACAACGCTTTCTCAAGGCGAGGCCATAATAAAAGAAGAAGAAGGTAGTGTCGTCACCCTCCTAGGCAACGAGGCCATCATAGGAGAGGAGAGGGAGAGGGTGGAGTTGACGATGATTTCTCATGGTGTTGAGATTTCAATCGCCGGAGGTGGAGAGGAGATCGTTCGTGGCTAACTACTCGTCGGTCATGGCCCCTTTATATAGGCTTTCCTCCCACAACCCTAACCCTGGTGACTCATACCCTGGAGTCACCCGACCTCATAACTCGTAGCGAGTCATGTGCGAAATCCATCACCTGACTTCTAACACGTCAGCTGCGCAACATACCTAAACCAATCATAATTCAAATAACAAGTCATATGCGCAACTCGCGTCACATGAGTGAAACCCATGACTTGTAATTTGAGTTATGCGCAAAAATCATACATCATATGACCACAATCGTGCGTCATGCAAAAACATCAACCAATAACATTAAAACAATGATATCACAAGTACGAGTCATGTGAAACAAATCACAAACCTATGACTCATAACCATGAGTCATGTGAAACCATATTCCTCCCTTAGTCAGGTTTGTGACAGAGTCCTAGGCTGTGTTAGATCCATCATCGAATTTCTTCTGGTTCTTGGACAGCGCAGCCACTCTGATTACACACTCGGTTTGCTGGATAACAGACTTGCAATATTCTACAGGAGCAAGTCTGTGTTTCGTCTGTAAAGGAGCCCCAAAGCATGGACAAATAACTTCGAGAAAACGTGGGCCGCGATGGAGGCGAAGGGTAGTGAAGAGGGATGGTATAGGGCACGGATAAAGGCAGAGAAGGAAAAACTGGAGACTGCGATCTATCATTTCCAGTTTCCAAAAATGCACATGCTGAGTCATACCTCAAATAGCATCCGTCGAATGGGATCACCGGACAACTTCTCTACTGATATATCAGAACTCCTACATATAGAAAATGTCAAATAAGCATACCGTGCTTCCAATCTAGTACAATATGAGTAGCAATTCTCTGGTACAACGATAGACATACCGGGATCGCTTACATGGTTCAGACTTTAGAGCACCTTGCTTTAAGCGGAATGTATGATCATGATACCGCCACGGTCCTCAGTATGCAGACTCGGAATGACAGATTGCTCTCTACCAGGGTTGGGAGGCTCCGGGAGAGAGGTCCAGAGATAGGCCAGCACACCGTTATAACCAGTAGCAGATCTAGCCGGAATCTAGCGCCGGCGATTAGCCTTCAAATTCAAGTCCCGGAGCGGAAGCAGCGAGTAGATCAGGTAATTCAGCAGACAAGATTAGCAGGGAGGTTAAGAGGTATCAAGCAGCTCTCGCTAAGCGAGACTGCGGACCGGTTTTCTATTCCTGACCTACCGGTGCTTTTCCGCGATTATGTTGAAGAACTCTGAGGGCAACGTGTGGCAGAGAGGGTCCTCGGCAAGAGAGAAACTTATGCGGAATCCACAATGATTGAATTTTAAAATTGAGTAGCGAACTACTTCCAACCATTTCAACGCCCGTTGGAGATCGAGAGGAGGCTGTTGCGATGTACCAAACAGGCACAAAAGAATGAGCCGCTGAGCCACGATATTTGGGTCCGGGAAAGTCAAGACAGGAACAAGGATACATTCCAAGGAAGGAAGGCATGCAACCCACTACTATACTGTTCGTTCAGCCCATCTAGGGTGGTTATTCCGCAGGCCATACAATGAAACAAATCCCCAGTGACAGACATTCTGGAGCTAGTTATGCTAGTGGGAATGAAGTATGCGACGGAATCGGGCAAGCCGAATCGCTTCCATGGGTTTGTAGAGGTTGTGCTCAATGAACAGGATCAGTATGTCGCGGAAGTGGAACCAATTGAGGGGCCGGTCCATCTGCTGGAAGGGTGAAAAATACGGGGAAAAAATCGCTGGATCGTGAATAGCCACATATACCTAGAGACTTACTACTATGTGTATTAGAATCGGCAATGTGTGTGAAAATAAAAGTGTAGCGAGGGAATGCCGAACTAGGCGAAACACTATACGCAAAAGTAACGGGTAGAAAGTTTCTGATTGTAGGGAAGAGGTTCGCATGAAATATAAGAGGGAGCAGAAAGTGAACGAGCGCAGTAACTCTGGATCACGATTTCTACTGTATTCATGTGATCTCGAAGACTGGAGCATCCAGGGCAGACCAGAATGACGCGAGAAGCCAAGGAGCGCGGCTTGAGTGGCTCCAGGAACAAGGGTATGGTGGCTGGAGCAACTGGAGGGCTGCAGAGTTGTGTTGTGGCTGGATCTGAGGGTTGAGATCCGAGTCGGGATGAGACAGGAGGCTCATGGTTCAAACAAGGAACAAACGAGGTTACCAAGGTCCACAGCAACAAGGACCCGTGGGGCTGGGTGGCGACCCAATGGCGGACCAAGGGGAAACAGAGGCCGAATCAGGATGGACCAGGAGGATTCATGGGCCACAAAAATGCGGATCAGGTGGATTCAGGGGAGACAATGTGGTGGACCAGGAGGATCAGGTCCACGCAAGCATAGAGCTGAGGGATAAAGGTCCGCACAAGCATGGATCGGAAGAGTAAAGGCCCGCGCAAGCGCGGACCTGAAGGATCAATATCCATGCAAGCACGGACCGGAAGAGTAAAGGCCCACGCAAACGCAGACCTGGAGGGGAAAGATCCGTGTAAGCATGGACCAGAAGAGTGAAATCCTGCGCAAGCGCAGACCTGTTGGCTAAAGGTCCACACAAGCGCGGGCCAGGAGAATTAAGGTCTGGGCTAGGGAGAATCCGAGTGCAACGAAAGTGTCCAGGTCTACAGGGGAGAGCAACAGGGGCGGACGGGTAGAAAGTAGGGGTCTGCCAGAGATAAACAAGAGAGAGCGGAAGCAAAGAATGATGGGCCAGTAGTTCCACGATGCGCAAATGGAAATCAGTATCTAGCTATTGAGGTTCAGATTTGAAATACAATTTGCTGATGAGCTCAATTTCATAACCTTTAGTTGTTTTAACTTTGCAGGCCAAGTAACAGTCTTTAGTAAAGCTAAAAATATTTGATACTGCCAATTTAAACTTTACTGTATCAAATTCACAAAATTTGCCACTATTATCATCAATCAGAATCTCTTTTATTATAAGGATTTCCACTAACCTAAATCAGTTATTAGAATATTTTTCAAAAAATAAACCTTACTATTCATTTTGTACAGAGTTGAGCTTCATAGGAGAATCTATTTATTGTTAGTTTTATGACTGCAATCAAGTGGAATAACTGCTGATAAACTGTATTTTCAGTCTCTTTCTGATCTGCTATGACAACAAGTTCTCTATTTTATTATCTAACTTTTTAAGATAGTTATTAATAGTATAATAGTAGAAATAGGATTTTGTTATATCAATTGACTTCAAATACTGGCAGGTCACAGTTCTCACAATAGAACCTACTAGATGGACAATAGTAGTATATAAGATTGTATTTGTGAACTTTTGGTGTGAATCAAAGGTTACCATGATATTCACTTTCGGACAAGAGCAATAGAGCGAGCAAAAAAGACTGAACAGATTTTGTATTTAAAGAAGGAATAATTGATTGCCAATAATGAATGAAAAAAATTATATCGATAGGAAACACAAGTAGTAAGGTCTCTTATAGAGATTACTTTAGCTAAATGTCAGAATGGCAGAATAAGAAAGAAGGAAATAAAATAGTAGGAAATCATCTACTAACTTGCATCTCAAACAATACAGATACTAAATTAGTGTCATAGTTGATAACGAGTGCAAGTATGTTTGATCCTCTAACATTCCATGTTTCCACTAAATAGGAAACACATAAATATTGTGCAAACGCTCAGTAATTCTAGCAAGGACGTGAAATACTAAGGCAAGCTATGGTTGGTTTCAACAGTATTTTTTGCAAACAAGAAATATGAAGGCATCTTATAAGAGCTTTGACTTAACTTCAAGTATATAAAATACTTATTTCTTCTGATTTGATTCAAATTCAGATAGAATGTAGCCCCTGCTGCTAAATTAACATAAGCCTATTTTATACCCTAGTAACGTCTCATATTCTGTTGGTAGAATATAAATATTAAATTCTTTAATAATAGGTACTTGATTGCCTCATAAATCATGATGAGTAACCTGTATCATATAGAGTATATCAGCAAAAAACACCAGTTTGAATTTTGCTCTTCCTGTGCATCCTGGTGCATCCTGAAAACTAGTTTGCATTCTGAAAATCAGTTTGCATCCTGATAATCAGTTTGCATCCTGAGAAAAGTGAAATTGTTCAGAGAGCAAAACGCATTAGCTTATCTGATAAATAGTAGTTTATTCTAGCTACATACAAAATTTCAGACCTTCACTGTATCAGATGACTGACCAATTGATAATTGAAAGTTTTGACAGCAAAATTTGACTCCTCCACTTTGCACCCCTGCATGTACCCAAAATAGTAGACTCTAGGAAGTGCCACTAAGTGCAAATAAGTTGAAATCAACCACTAGCAAACTGGCCAAAAGTTAGTTTCCGGGATGCACAGGAAGATAATTTGTATATATTTAGGATGCAAACAGGGGTCTCAGGATGCACAGGATGCAGCAAAGTACCAACTTTTTGTTTTTGCTGATGTAAAGGAAAGATGTTGATTAGCCTGAGAGACAGTGGTTGAAGTTTGAGTATTAGAAGTTTTTATAGCGCTGCTGAAGAGAAATAGTGTGCTGAATTTCTTTTGTTCTTGGGCAGGGCTTGCAAGTGACAACTGACTCAGCCTATTCTAAAACTGCAGTTGCATCAAGAATTTGTATGGATACTCACAGAAAGCAATATATATTTTAAAAATAAATTTTGAATAGCCAGTTCATTTAATATTGCACCATACACTCCACCCCAGAAATTCCACATTTGGAACACTTAAAACTAACCTAGTTTGACCATGAAATCCTGCCAAGAAAGTCCCAAATAATATGAATAATTCTGTGATGGTATGAGTGGAATATTAGGAAAGATTATGAACTAATATGACCAAGAAAGATGAATAAAATATGCATAAACAACTCTATAATCCTGAACACCAGATAAGAAATAAACATATGAAAATCTCCAGATATTATCCTGAAATAAATAATGAAATGCCATGATATATATCCTAGCTGTAGTAATGTAAGCAGTGTACAGGTGGAACCGAAACACAAACTAAGTATGAGAATACATGGCAGTGTTATGAAATATACATAGGAAATATACCAAAAATTCAACCAGGAATAGCTTCACAACGCCCTCATATCCAGCTGCTGCATGTATAAATAGCACTAGACCCCGTTCGCCCAGTAGTGTGAGATGAACATCTCCCTGCTCAAGAAGCAGATTTGCGAGCGTACAATTCCCATACTTGGCAGTCCATTTTACCGTAATGGTGCTGCACCCTTAGAATCACGCCCAGTTTGGGTCCCACTTTTTCATGTCTACTATAGTGAACGACAAAATCAGGGCCCCTAGCGTTCACTATAGCCAGGTGTTCACTATAGTAAAGATGACTAAGGCAGTATCGGTAGTCAGGTGTACCGGTAAGTAGCAACAAAATGATAAGAGAAGAACAAAGTAACCAGTGCGCCCACTGGATCAGCTTCGGAATGATAGAAGCAGTAGAATTCAACCAGCGGCAAGCCCAGCACTTTCATGTCCAGTGCTTCAATGTCTGTACTTCAAAGTACTGTATTGTAGCCAGCTGAATCAACCAAATAGGCACACGATACGGGGGAGTACAGAATTAGGATTTACAATTATTATGGTATGAAGAAGCAAACTCACCTCTCAGTTAATTCCTTTAAGCCTTAGAAACACCATCCTCAAACTCAAAACTCCGGCCTTGAACCTAACACTCCAGGTGAGCGAGGATTAGATACAAAGAAAAATTTCTTCCTTATTTTCTTATTCCTTATATCCAAAATCATTTGTATGTAACTTCATTTTACTACCCTGTTCATTCCCTATCTCCCGTTCACTACACTATAAGCCTTTTTTTCATTATAGCAAACAGAATCTGGTGGGATCCGGATTTTCATGCTCTTGCTGTTCATTATAGCCAGGGATTCACTATGTCCAGGTTCATTATAGCCAGGGGCAACTGTATGTTCATGGCGGCTTCAGTAATCCCCCTGTGTACGGTATAGTGCGGTCCGATAAATTCCCGGAGATCGGGATGTTACGATGGCAATTATCCCCCGGGACCAGAAGCCAACACTCTCCCGGTAGTGTACCTGCGTAAGAGAGTGCCAGCCAATATGGGTTTGCATCTCGTGGAAGTAGTCGCAATGTATGGCGTTTCATATCCTCCGCCTTCCGCCTTTCGTCATCTCCTTCCTAGCATGGAATCCCCGGTAACATAGCCCCGAAATCCCTGTCCGGATAATTCTAAGATATTAGCCTCCCATCCTGTACAAGCAGTTCTGAGTCCCTTTTCTACCTCATAGCAAGATATCCGGCAATATCCATCTTGGTGGGCATTATGAGTGTTCGACAAGGATATCCGAGGAAATATTTCTCCACTTCCTCCCAGGTATGCTTCCTCCCGGTAACGAGTGGCCGAGTGTTTGGGCCTCCCAGGCAATGTGGTGTAAATAATCTTGTGGTTTGGATGTATATTTTGTGGAAAACCATCTGGAGTGTGAATGTAGATAAATTCCGGTCACAAAGATGAAATATTTGACCAGCATGTCACAGATTTTAGTTCAACATCACATATTTACCCTGGATGTACTTTTCGGATTTTGGGGAGCCGGAGCACCATACCGGTACCATCAACCTCTCTCTTCGCTGGCTAAAGGCTATCTTTATCTCTTGTCGGATCAGTTTCACTCCCACTACAACTAGTTACTGATTATCTTCTATATGTAACGAAATCGCACCACTATACACACAAGCTGTTGAAAAATCAGGCCGAGTAAAGGAAGGAAATTGTATATAGAATCGGGAGAGAGATAGAATAAGATTTAAGCAGTTCACTTGGGCACAGAATAGATGTTCAAATTCGCATCACATTTCTAACTAGACGATCAAGCCCTTTATCATAAGATTGACTTCTTCGACTGAAACAAGAAAGAAATTTTGAAACCCAAGGAGATAAAAGTTTAAAAAGAACTAAGGAGAGTGCAGTAGGAAGTTTCAAGACCGTGACAGGGCTAACGAGAAAGAATAAGGTAAGAAGAAACATCGCGTATAGGGGACCAAATTTCAACACAAGCAACGGCCATATTGTCCCAATCAACCACATCGCACAGCGTATCTATTATATGAGCTAGTGTCTACACGCTTGGTTTTGTACCCTACTTCACTAGAGCTACCTCTGCACACCTTAGATATGCCCCAGCCCCCGACCCATATAATAGAATAATACAGGGTCGACGGCCTAACACCTCCCCGAGATGCCAAGGGAGGCAACCACTCCAGAATCCGGCGCTTCTCGTCCCACACTGATATCCCCCAGTCATTCATCATTCCACACATTCAAGTTCTTATAACTACCCATCACATTACCAACATTTCTGGTTATAGCAATTCTTGGCATTGGCATGCCGCATGCCGCAGAACTCATCTTGTCCTACCTACCGTTCTTGTTGTCGGTGATGGTGGTGGGGTGGGGGTGGTGCCGCTCGTGGATTAAAAGAAAAGGGTTGCGAGACAGCACTACCGGACTGGTACTGTGCTGTACAGATACTCAGGCTAGTTCTGTGCTCAAGTCGCCAAATTGAAGTTGCCCTAGATGCAAGGGCGAACCAGAAACGATGCAACATGTCGTGCGATGCCCGTCTTTGGCCAGGGAGAGACACTGCATACCAATGGAGACGTTCGACATAGACCCCAAGTCCGATCTGTGGAAGAATGGAAAGAAAGGAAGGAAGTTGATAGAGGGATTCGCTTCTTATATTATTAAAAATAGGATAAATTTTCTGACGAAGATGGGAATATTTCCTTTTACCAGAAATGCTGGGTTGGCTTCATGATTATCAGATTGTTTTTTCAATGGATGTTTTGAATGGTGGTGATTTCTAATCGTTAAATTGTTATTTTGGGGACGAAGAAGTTTCTTTTGTTTTTGGGTTTTCAGGCCATTACTTAGGTTATATGCCATGGATTTTCCCGTAGTTAGTTACAAATAAACCGAGGATTTAACAAAAAAAAAAAAAAAGTCGCCAAATTGAAGTTGCTTTTTTCTCGGCGAATTGCCACCACAAGAAGAGTAGCTCCAAACCTGGGACAACTTAAGGAACTGGAAGCTATCAAGCCGGCACTCTACTGGCTCCCTCTGAACTACAAAACTCTCTTGTAAACCACCCCCAGAGCCGGTACTATGATAGCACGGTAGTTCATTTTTCCAGTTCTCGGTCCATGAACTACAATACTCCTGTCTGAACCGCGCTAAACAGGCTGATGAGCCTCTATACTGGTCACAACGATAGCACAGCATGCCTGCTCGATGAGCTTGTTTGGGAAAACTTAGAATCTTGAGAAGACTATTGGACGGTTATTCCTAACATACGACGAACGTTCGGGTTGGTTTATTTTATGCCACCACTGGTGACAGGTAACCTTAATTCTATACCTGACAATATTGCCGCTATCAAGGGGGCTGTGGTTTCGTGAACCCAGAAATGGGGTCTAAGGTGGCTGTCGGCTGGGAAATCAAAGGGCTGGGGAACAGCTTATCTATTTTTTGATAAGGCTACTGACAGATTGTAACATTTGGGGCATGTGTTCAAATCCTCCCCCCGCAGAGGAGAGAACCCTGAGACATGTGCCAGCCCCGCAGCGCCCTAATAGAGGGTCAGCCCAGCTTCACCGAAAGTCACTCACCCCTCCGCTTTTACAAGAGCACCTGCCCACCACCCAGCAATCATAGATTTGCGGCACGAATCCTATGCACTTCTTCGTAAATAGCGGCAATGATCCATCCCTTTTCCTTCCCTACTTTTTTTTCTCTTGTGCTCTGCCGGTGGGTAAGATTCGTTAAGGACGGCTCCTCACAGCCTAGGACACACTCTGACTGGGACTGGGTGTATCATACTGAAACTACCGCTGGGGTGGCCTCGGGAGACTCGCCACCCATCTCTTGCCTGCAGGTTGGCAAAGGGACCAGTTTCTGAGGGTGGGTACTGGGCTCCTGTAGTCCGCTAGGCTGTTTTCTAGTTCTTCCGAAGCCCCCCGCCCCGGATAGGAACTTGTTCTAGGCAAGAATTATCCGAAAGTAGGGATTCACAAAATGTATAGTAAAAAATCCGTAGTATCACAGGTCCACGACTTATGTTTTCCGATACTTCTTTCCTAGGACAAGTAGTCTGTCTACAAGGTAGCTGTCAAACGATCTACTAGACCGTTGGGGAGAAAACAGGATTCATGCAGGCTGCGGATCGGGAGGTCGAAGCGCCAGCGAAGCACTTAGTCTAGTGCCCTCGGTATAGGGGAATGGTATAGTATATGTGGGTTTACAAACTCGCCGGCAAGCCAACCCTACAAAGAGGGGATACAAGATGTTAGGCAGCTTGGTTGACTCTTCGGTTTTGGTTGCCATAGTCTAGCGGTCAAGGCCTCATCGCTGAAAGTGTCGCCGGTGGGTTCAACCACACAAGTACAGTACTTTTCTTGCAGTAGTATATTTTTAAAAATAATTCAGAAAACCATTTTTTCCACCCTTCCCCAGACCTATCACATTCGAGACTCCATCTTAACTACCGCACCAATTTGAGTTACAACACGAATCTCGCAAGGCCGGAGACATGTCCTAGACAAAGAGCTTAAAGACCCCCAAAGGGGATACTTGCTCCGGGCAAGAAGTATCCGAAAATCCGAGCCATGAGTTTGTGATAAGCACGGGTTCTTTGCCATATATTTTACGAATCCCCGCTTCCGGATACATCTTGCTTAGTTATTACGGGCACTTTTAGAGGGTCACGATTACGCCCTCTCGGGTAGCATCCCGGCGTGCAGACCGCTTCAGTTACGGTACTTCAAGTATGCTGCCCCCAGGCCATTACCGCTACCAACCATGGTGGAAATTATCAGCTTGCGATGTCAGCAATTCTCCATCCATAAATAGGGTCCCCTAGGTTGAACCATGGGGTATTTAGGACCGAAGGTGTCTATTGTTCGAGCTATCTTTTATTCTCTCTGAGATTCAACCAAGACAGACGTTGGAAGGGTTGGGTTAGATAATATGATACTACTGATACCGGCGGAGACATATAACATTATGAAGATAAGAATTATAGATCCTGCTAGAAGGCCCTTTTTAGACTATCCCCCAATTACCCTAAGGACGAAAATTGATAACTCTAATTTCAAAAGAATACAGATGGAAAGCACAGGTATTATATTTTTAATCAACATCGAAAAATGAGTGCTAAATTGGGGTGCAGAGAAAGAACGGAAGGAGTTACGAGTTCATGCCAGGAGCGCAAAACAACAGTTCATATGATACCATTGAAACAGCAGCCGGCCAGCCCCTGTAAAATCCAAGCGTATTAACCCATTGTGTATCACACGAGCCACTCCCCTGGAATTAGCACGTGTAATCCCTTATAATAAGTGATAAATTTAACTCAATTGTAAATTTAACAATATAGGAACAAGAAAAGAAGCTTCCCCCACTAAACCGGAAAAAAGACATCCCAAAACTCTTTCAACTAAATAACTGGGTGAGATACAAACCCCAAAGCGCGACCCCTGATCTTCGATTTTTACCCCTTTCCCCCAGTTTCTTCGCCGTTGCTGATGCCATGAATCTTCTTGAATTCCTCGACGATGCCACGGTAATCTTCTGGAACATATGGTTCGAAAAAGTCCGCAGCGGCATCAGGCTTCCTTTGTGACTTGACGCCGATTTCTTGAAGCAGGTGGTCTACAATCTATGGAGAGTTAGCAGGTATTCGAACGGAACTTAGGGCCTGGTAGGTAGTTACTGGAAGGAAATCAAAAAACTGGCAAGTGAACTTATGGCCCAAGTTCAGGTAGCGTCTTCTAGAAAAAGCACTAGTAACAGCGACTTCATGCTCCATTTCCGCAAAGCTCTTTCCCGGATGAACACATCCAGACATCCAAGCAACAGCCCATAACGCCATAACCTCAAATGTTATAGAAGTCGAGTAGGTCTTAGCGGTGCCGATGAAAACAAGCGACCGATCCGGCTCTTCTCCAGACAAGAGTGGCAAAGGGACCATGTTGCGCCAAAGCCGATACGGGGTATGCGCTATGGGGATCCTCTCGTGTAGCGGGGGCTTTCCAAGACGCGGTAATCGCTCAACAACCTCCCTATCGGCGACCTCTTCAAGACGATCCCATTTTGCTGTGATCTCGGGTGGGCATTGCTGGATGGGAACCGGAATTCCTAGGTTTGCCCCGTCTTCGGGGGAGAAGGCGAGTTGGGTTATGTCGTAGCCAGTAGCATAGATAACCACGTCAGCGCAGTGAGAGGAGCCGTCATCCAGATAGACTTGGTCGCCTTCGAGTTTCTCGATGGTATTGCGGTAGACATTGATGTGGCAGCCGCAGTGAATCCAGTCGAGGATGTCTGGCTGTGTTAGAGCTGTGATTCCCACGTTAAGCCAGTAGGCGCTGTTAGGTATATTAGTACTTTAATGCGCTGAACTGCACCCAAACTGCGTCGTGCTTACCCATGATCAACAATATTTGGAGCTAGCTTAGCCATATTCTCGCTCTTGGTGTATTCTCCGTTACTTTGCATTGAATTTGTGGCGCGCTCCCAATACCTCCAGTGAAGCCATTGTCCCAAGAAGTTCTTTCCGCTGTGTAATGCCCAGTACCACCAATCGTCTTTGTGAAGATTGGGATGCAATATGGAAGAGAGTCTGGAGGTGGGAAAGTCATCAGAAGCTTTCTCATCAACAGTTCCAGTAATCAGCAGAGGAACGCCTCCACCTCCCTTCCTAACAACCCAGTTGACGTGCTTCCCGTTCGTAACAAGACTGTATATGGCATCGATTGCAGACTTGCCAGCACCATACACGGTGACGTTTTTGACAGCGGGAGATGTGACATAGTCGTGATGTGTACCTAGCTCTTTTGTGTGAAAGATCTTAGAAGTGGATTTCTGGCTCTGAACGTTGGGTATTATGGGCTTGGATGTTAACCCGGTTGCAACAATAAGTCTGTCACAAGTCATGAGTTCTGAACCGTCGCCGATCCAGACGTCCCATCTCTTGCCGTCCTCGTTACGTACAACCCTGCTAACGGAAGTGTTAAATCTGATGCGCTGCTTGACACCAAATTCTTCGGCGTATTCGCTCATATATGCGTGGATTTTAAGGGCGGGGACATATGCGTTCCTGTTTTCTCCCTCTATTTCGATGTTACGGTCTGCATACTCGTATCTACGGTATCGCTGTTGGGCGAGAAGGCTTGGGTAAATACGTCCTCGACTCCATGTGCCTCCGATTGTCTCTTCGGACTCTAAGATTGTTAAGTCGGCATAGGGTTTGACTTGAAGATATCTAGCGAAAGGTCAGCGGTCTCTTCCTAGAGGAAAATGTACATTTTGAAAGCAAAGAAGCATACATTTTTGCAGCAACCAGCCCAGACCACCCAGCACCGATGATAATTACTTTCGTAGACATTGTATAAGAAATACAAGTGGACTAAGGCGCGATGGGTCTCTAGGATGGACAAGTTGGGTGATTGAACGGCAGCTTCTCCAGCGTCTAAGTATATTATAAATACTGGTACACTACCATTATCTACCAAGGGCCACTCAAACCTCAAGGACCAACCCCTGCTCTTGTAAGGGTTCACATATGTGTGCCTTTCAGAGGAACATCTCTCCCTCGCTTTCTTCCTTGTGCGACCCCGCCCAGATAACCAGTCTTTACCGGTGGTCGAACAGACCACAGGGGCAGTTTATCGAGCCGTGTAAGGCACGAGCACACAACACAACTAAAGTGAAACTCCTTAAGGCTAGGTATGGGGCGAGATCAGAGAACAGTAGTGATCAAGACTTACTTCCCTAAGAGGAAGATATACAAGGAAACTGGGCCGAAAAAGGGTTTTTCGGGTGTCAAGCTTCGAGTGGGCCTGCCATATATGTATGCAAGAAAGGCGTTATGCGCACCCAACTCCTTCAACCTTAAAAACTTGGATAAAGGTCCCTCGGCCCACTGGCTCGATATCTCAATTCATTAATTAAACGAACTAGAACTTGGTTTTATTCTATGAGGAATCAAAGAAAAAAAATAAGCAGATGGTAGGAGGCCTAGGATCATAAACACCAATAACCGACACTCCAGTAGCTCGACCACCAGCAAAGGGGGGGTCGGGGGGCAAGAAGAAAAAGCCATATTATTCGTGATGGAACAATAACCCTAGCAGTTGAGATTTTACAATCACCGGGTGGAAGATCTTGGCACCCCCTCCATTTTTCACTAAAAGTGTCTTACTTTATAGACATTTGTCAAGCCCTTCCGATGCAAACAAAAAATATATTGGCAATTAAATCAGAGTGGGGTGTACATGAGAATTTGCCTTCTGACAATTTTTTTGTATTGAAAAACACTGTCAAGGGTAATTGAGGTGTGTTGGGCAGTTGGGCAGGTGGTACTTGCCATTTCGTATTCTCAGAGAGCTTCATATATAAGGTACATTTATATGATATGAGCTGTGGAATATCTACAATAACTTTTGATCAATGGAACCTGAGAGCACAAAAAAGTCATACAATCAAATTTCATAAGAATTTCCTGTTATCAGTACTAATTGCCCCCTCAATTTGCTCCATAAAACCTATTCGTTGAGTTTGTGAAGTGGGATACTTTTGATGCAATATGGGGGGATGCCAAGACCTTCCACCCGGTGGTTGTACTCGCGGCGAGAATAAGTCCCGAGACAACGGGCGCAACTACAATCCCCCGCAAAATTCGCCCATCATGACAACCACAATAGCTATCACAATTGCAGCTACAACTGTGATGTCAATTAATACTTGTTACAGGCCATAAGTACCCGAAAATGGAGGGTGATCATTTGTATGGGTGCTCAGATACGCACAGATGTTTTGCCATATATTTTTTTAATCCCTGTTTTCGGGTACTTATGGCCTGGGACAAGTACTAAGGCCGCTATATTAGAGTCCCTTCCTCTCCCTAGGGGCCTAGCGTTTAGTAATACGACCTTTCATTTTGACTGTAACATCAACTTGAGTTATTGTGGGATTGGGATAGTTGAGTGCTGTGGAGGATTGTGGTTGCGCCCGTTGTCTCAGGACTTATTCTCGGCGCGAGTAGTATTAGAAGCGTTGAGGGAGCAGACACTAGGGAGCGCACATATGGAGGAGCACAAAAGTCTGGACGTGTGGGGGAACACTCGGGCATGAACGGACGTGTACGGAGGTATAGCTCCTAAGTTTTGCATGTTCCACAGGGGGTAAGGGCAGCCAACCTCGCTTGTGGAACATACAAAACTTAGGCGCTGTACCTCCGTAAGGTTATACATGTAGAGGCTTTCTCTTATCAAGTAGCCTTTAACTAGTAACCCCTCCAATAGACAACTCGCGCCTCTACATCTCCGACCGCCATCACAGAGAGATTCTTTCACCTCCACCAGCTAGCCTAAAAAACTTAGTTATTTAGCTAACCTCTAGTTCTTTGTCCTAGTAGGCCTTATAAAGTTCCATTTTTTTGTTGATGCATGCGCCACCGCCTCACACTTTCAACAAACTGCCCTCCTGGCCAGTTTAATCCGCTACGGAGCCTATTAGTTATCGGAGCCTACTCCCAGGTTATGGCCCATCCCATTGCCAGTTCTCGATCCCATACACACAACAAAAGCGTTATTACCTTGGCAGTGAGATACAAGTACCAGGGGAGATGCTTTCGTAGGAGGGAGGGATTATTTTACGGGTTAACTGCCCCTCAAGCGGGACTTGCACATTGCCGTTAGGGAGCAGTGTCACATAGACAATAAATATTCTCTAGCGATCTGTCTACCTGGTCACCACTTCTTGGACTCCACTTTACCCATCCAGATCTTGCTTTCACATTACCTGAGGTGCGGAGAGGCCCGAAAGGCCAGAACGACCCAACAGGCAGGAAAACCCCCCCAAGGATTCGATCATGTCATTGAGTAAACACTAGAAGGTATCACACCATAGAATGAAGGTAGAAACCTAAAGAATGTATGTTTGGTCATGCTCCTTCACGGCAACGATCATCAGAGTCCGGGTAGAAGGAACCTAGACCAGTCTTTAATTGACCATGATCTAGGAGGATTGGCGGATCCTCCTAACATCTATAGATGCGTTTTTGATTGTGTTGATTGTATGATAGGGCGATCAGAAGAAAGGGAAGAAATGGCCATTAGGTGTCGAATCTGGAAGCACCCCAATGTATATGGATTTTGAGAGCCAACATAGTGGAAAATGGGTCTGGTGTTTGATTACCCCGATACCCCCTCCATGAGCACCTACAGCATCCACTGCAATGGATCCAAATTTGTGAGAGTTTTTCGCTTATATTGACTTGGAATTGCGGGGGTTGATAGTTTATTTGACCTCCGGGCCCTGGGACGCTGGTGCCCCGAGGGCTCTACATCTCCTGTGTAATTACACACTTATCGCGCATTGTTGACCGCCGTGATTTTTATTGCTTGACCAAGCGAAAACGCCCAGCGAACCGGGTTTCAATTTCCAACGTGTTGAGTAATGTCATAGATTTTTATCACGATGCTTTTTTTCTGCTGTGTTGTATCTATGAATACAGCTTAAAATCCCAGGGTAATCTGCCCTGGAGACCATAGCACAAGGTATCTCTGGCTCTATGGCACCTTGCTATAGCAGCTGAGTGAAGCTTTCCGTAATGCTAACAGTTCGGCATTACCACAAAAGAGAAATCCCAGCCTAGCGGACTACAGGTAAAATCATAGAATCATGACTTGTCACTCATATTTAAAAGCTTTTTAGGCGAGGCGGGCTGTTCCAGGCTTGTAACGAGAAAGATGCTTTCCCCGGGCACAGCTTAGACACCCTCAAATGGCTTAAGACAAGCTAGCCATACCCAAAGCTAGATGGACAAGTCGCTGCGGAACCCCTGCCAACCGTTACACATAACCCTTCCTGAAATCTTCCATCAGTGACCAACAGGCGAATAGTGCCTTGGAAATTCTCCTGATAGGCAATTGGCAATCATTCGAGAAAACCCCAATACATTCTGTGATAGGAGGCCTTTCAGGCCAGAGCCAGGTCAGCAATGGGAAGCTATGGCACTACTATAAGCCGGTACTGCAAAACTCTCAAGAAACCATCCTTTGTGACCAATAAAGCAATTCCATTGCCTTGGCTGATTGCCCTCGTATACACAGTCCACAGAGGAATGCCACTGATTCTTATGAGAAAACGTGCCCGATGTAGGACTACCAAGCGAAGCCTCGCGAGGAGAGATTCTGGACTAGTTGCTAGGCCCAAAAAAGCAAAAAGAGAAGAATCCCAGACAACTATCGCACCCTAAGAGAATTAAACCCTTATTACCTTGCTTGTCCTTCAGTCGGTCTCCTGTCAATTCTAAAATGTCTCATAACTTAATAGAGGCTGTAAGGTAAAGTCACTAGGCAATGAAGGGACTCCCGGCCTAGCATTGTTGGCTGAACACCTGGAAAAAACCCGCCACATCTTTATCTCTTGCCCAAAGATCTTGTCCACATTCAGCATCTAAGTCACGGCGGCGTTAGGTCGTTCTTATGCTCAACCAGCATTAAGTAAAGCTCTGCAGCAAGGAGATCGTATGCTGTGTATATTTCTTTTGCTTTTCTGCTTTTCTGTTTTTTTCAACTTCTTCCTCAGCCTCTATATCCACGGCTTCCGAGTGAACGCTCAGAGCACCAGCTTCAGCACTGCAGTTTGAAATTCCAATCTGGCAATCTCAAACACTATTTATTAGTGGTAGATCCCATCCTCGCTTATTATCTCCCCATCAAAGCTATTAGAGTATTTAGCTTTATTTTCATTTTTATAGAAAGGCGAATCCCCAGCCAATCCAATTGGTAATGGAGAAAAGCCACCTTTATTCAAAGCATCTTTGTTATTTATTGGTTTGTGTGAGGGCCTCTATTGAGGGTATTTCCTGTAGTAAATTCGGACCACAATAAAGCCCATGTGGCCGGACTGTGATAGCTGAGCTGAAGAAATCATATGCCCAGAGCCGCCCAGACCCCAAGAATCCACAGTTACTCCTTCTTTCATGAGCTCTTATGAAAACAGGACCTTTTGTAACCACCTCTTTAAACAGCAACTGTGAGGACTGCAGGGTCTACTAACCGGGAATCCCAACCCTCCAAGGAGGGCTTTTAGTACCATCTGGCTCGGCAGCCTATGCACAACGAATGCAACGGGGGACGCCTTGGTATAAAATTCGGTTTTAAAAAGCCATAGCTGAGTTCAATTCCTAACTATCTTTTTTTTTTTTTGATTATTTATACTTTCTTTTGCTCACTTCCCCTCTCATGTATCTTCGAACCCAAACCAAATTGACAATAAAAATACAAAAATAACTCAACCATGACCCTGATTTGAGCATTGACTTGGATTTTTGCAGGAGTTTTTATGCTAAGGCGTCCCCCGCTGCCTCCACTATGGTGTTGTGCGTAGGCTGCCGGGACCATGCACTATTCTGCACACTTGCTGGGGCAGGCACCACACTCGGGCTTAAGCTAAGTTATGGCACATAAGTGTGCAATGTGACAACGAACCAAAACTCAAACAGCCACAGCATTAGCTGACAAACACCAACACCGAAGTCAACAATCACCCCAAAATCAAGACTCATCACTTGTGCGGTAGTAAGGTGAGAGAGAAGAGAAGGAGGAACTGGTCTTTTCTCGCCTTTGCTGTGTCAAGATATTCGTATTAGAGATTGTACTCTTCGCCCCATATGGTTGCCTTGCTAGGTTTCATGTACCATAACCTAGCTTAAGCGCAAGCAATACGACCCCAAAAAAGCAATATAGGGTTAAACCACTCGAAGATAACAAACTCTTGAGAACATACTGTAAACTCTCGATAAATCCACCATTCGCCATAGGGCCCTAACCTTCGCAATCCAAGACAAAACATCCGGAGAAGGAAGAGTGTTTTCCAGATGTGTTATAGCTTGTTTAATATGAGCCCACTGGATCTCATTAACTGGTATTCGAAACTTTGTTAACCTGCACCGCTAGGCCTGTTGTTGTTGAGACAGTGAATTCCCGATGGTGGATTTATCGAGAGTTTACGGTATAGGTCAACCAGCATAAGGCAGGTGTTAATAGGCTATACTTGCGCTGCTAATTTGTAATACCCGGTTTAACTATAGGATGATGATACTTCAGCCTTTCAGCTACATGTCGTGTTCCTGCATATCATGGTACTTAATTTAGGACATACCAACCCCGTCGAATCAAAAGAATGATATTCCAAGAAACACTTTTAAGAGAGCCATAAAGTGTCCCTGAAGCTAGCCATTGAAATTGCGGCCTGAGCATGCCATATCAGATTTGTTACATAAGTTAAGTTATATTCTAGCTGCTGGTAACTTGGCCTTGTTAATTGACACAATAAAAAGAGTCAGCAGCAGATAACCCTCGAATCTTCATGAAAACCTAATTTCTGCAAGGGGGAAAGACTTCTTGCTGGCCCCAGACCCCAAGACCTTTAACAAAATATTCCAATAGCTTATTACTCATTATAAGCAGGAGAAAGATTTTGTATCATAGGTTCTTTCTTCCCCAGCAGCGAACGGAAGCATACTTAGACCGAGTTAGTCGAAGGTCAGGAACGGATATCACCTGAGGTATAAGGTAGCGTCTGCACTCCAACATATTTTTTAAGCTAAGTATATTCTTGATTCAGAATATTTCCCCTTCCTAGCAATGGAAATATCTCACCCTGCTACCATGACATTGTCATACTATGATACTAGTGCCCCATATGGCCACTTAACCTGGAGATCCAATCCTGTAAACTAAAACATAAGAACACTGCCAGAAGCCCAAAGCAGATGCCAAATACTATACTATACCAGCAGTACTTAGAAGGCTTAAAACATCTTCAACTATTATATAAAAAAAGTGGAAAAATGGAAGTAGAGAACAAATTTAGTAATAAAAAAAGGTAATTGTGGGCAAAAAAAACTAAACAAAATTAAAATTGCAAGGTCCTGGCAGTTGCTAAATACATTAAGGTTAGAAAGATTGCAACCTGAATCTCTTTAGTCTTAAGAGTTTTTATCAAGCAATTAACAGAAAAAAGAGAAAGAGCCTCAATGCCTTAGAACAATAACCCAATATACTAGACTTTACCCACTACTTTCTTAATCTAACTGACTATTGTAACCTATATACCTTCACCTACTAAATTCAAACCT
Organism: Tuber microsphaerosporum; assembly: GCA_003521225.1. Taxonomy (NCBI): domain Eukaryota; kingdom Fungi; phylum Ascomycota; class Pezizomycetes; order Pezizales; family Tuberaceae; genus Tuber; species Tuber microsphaerosporum. Next base: position 14,084 of record QOVD01003908.1, on the reverse strand, counting down.
TCTAAGAATTGTCTAATTTTTAACTTTTAATCAGAGTACCACTAACAATTATTCTGGTTTTATTACAAACTCAAAATTGGCCCTTCTTTAAATCCTTTTTGAACTGTTCTCTATTCCTCTAAATATAGTGCCAACTAATTACTTTGATTTTTTCCTCTTTCAACTATAAGTTGTTTAATATATTCCTAAAGATTTCTAAATTAATCTTATTTTATACACACTACTAGGTATTTTCTATCCCATAAGTTCCTTGTACCAAATATGCTATTCTCATAATATGTTTAATGCTAACAATAACCTCTGCTGTCCTCTCTACTCTTTTGACTACCATAAGAACTGGGGTAAACGGTCCTTGTGCTAGGTAGTCCGAAATTTCCTCCTTTGGAAAAGGGGCGAAAAACACATCAAAATTGTGTCCCCCGAGATAAAAAGAAAGAGAAAAAACAACAGACCTTACTAAAACAACTCCAGCGCCCTAACACAAGGACCGTTTATTCGAGTTCTCACGGTATTTCAAAGCAACAGTTGCCAATCTAGTAATGTTACCAAGCTTTTCTGAATTCTCAACACTTTGTCTTGAATGGCTACAGGAAAGTTACGGCTAATATGTAAATGTGGTTTCAATAGTAAATTTTTCCCGTAGCTAATAATGTTTTTATCGCTTCCCGCCCCATCAATAAAATTTCTGTATTCATTCTCTTCTATTTCCACGATTGTGTAGTGTATCCTGCTTCAATCTTACATACTTCCCGGATCTCAGAAGCCAGTAACCTGAGGTTATAAAAGATAAAAGGTCGATCACAAGACACAAATATCTCCAAAGTGCTCCATTTATGGCACCTGGTCTCCTCGGTAGCACATGTTTCCGTGCCGTGTGGTTCGCGCACACGCTATTACCCGTGATATAATAAAACGCCAGTACCCGGAATTAGCTTGCCGCCAGGGACACGCGGAACCCTACCCCCGATGTCAGAATAAGACTCCGGCTTGGCTTCAGGGGAGTCAACAGTTAGCCGAATTCTCCCCATCCCTGATAGCACCGGTAATACAAAACATCGCTTCTCTTGGCGATGGACTGGAGATTTAAGCTTAAGAGAGCGGTTACTGATGGCCTCAATCACCCTTGGCGGAATTTCTAGCTTATGGAGGAAAAACCATCATTTAATGGGTTTGGGCGGGTGACGGATTATGATTGTGCTAGAGAGATTGGTGAGTAGGTTAGGAAAGCTGGCGTGTCAAAAGGCTCCATCTCTTGCATCGGGTCAGCTTCATCCCGACAATAAATGACCCGAGACACATCCCCTGTGCCATTAATCAGGCACGGTCAGCAACGGGAATAAGATTCTAGGCACCAGCGACAGACTTCCTACAAATACCGGGACCCGCCGCATTGGCTATGATACCCAACATCGTCTAATTCAAAATAAGCACTTAGAAAAAACGAAATTAATTTGGCCACATCATAGAATAAATAAATAATAAAAAAAACAATAAACAAGACGCCCCCGATCGTGCCGTCCCCAAAACTACCTTGAGAAAATATTTAAACAAAAAGAAGTAAAGCTATCTACTCTTACATATTCTTAGTGATTACTAGCTGGTAGTTCCCATGTAGGCCTAGGCTCAGGATTAGGAACTGCCTCATTCGCTGGAGCTTCTACCGGCTGCTGCTGTTCTGGGTGTGGCTTTGGCGTGTATGGGTCGTGACCGTGGGCGTATGCAGGCCCGGGGGCTGCTTGTGGGGCATATTGCTGTAGGTGTTCTTGCTGCGTGTACTCCGCCATGCCCCCGCCTTGAGTTGGTGCCGTCGGCTTCTTTTTGAAGAATAGTAAGAAGACACCGAGCGCGAGCGCACCTAATCCTGCTGCCCCACCAATAGCAATACCTGCAATCGCACCTCCGGATAAAGGTTGCGAACTTGAGCCTGTTGCAGTGGTAGTTCCTGCTGGAGTTGAAGTAGCGGACGCGATGGAGTTGCTACTTCCAGGCTTACTTGTTTGGGTCGATCCTGGATCGCTCCGCGTGGCGGTGAGAATCCCAATTCCTGGAGTGTTCCCGTTCAAGTAGTAACTGTTTGTGTAGGTTGGATTCTGGCTTTGTTCGCATTGAGGGTATACGGCGTCACCGGGGACTACTTCAGTGTTGCAGTATGGAAACGCTTCTGTGCTGGGGTGGAGTTAACCATCAAAATCCAGCGCGAAACATCCTCAAGAAAAATACCAGCAAGCAGTACCGCATCCTGCGGTGAAATTCCTACAACCTCCCCCGGGGGTACACTTTGCGATATCGCTACTCTCGTTAGCACCAGTACTCGATATGCTCATGGAGGAAACAAACGTTTCGTAACAGCATTGTCCTGTAGAAGACACAACCACACAGTTCCCCTTATTCCCGCTCACTGTAGGACATTGCACTAAACACTGTTAGAACCATCCCCGACCACAAGGTTTTCCAGGAAACTCACCGTTTGCCTTGACCCCCGTGCAATAATAATTAGCGGTCGCTCTCTTCACCAAATCTGGATGCGGCGGGGGCGTGACATCTGCTCCCATGGCCCCTATAACCCTCGTAGGCCCAGGAATACATTGCGCCGGCGGTGCGATGAAACTCTGGGGAACGAAAATTGCCCGAACAACGACCAGTATCGAAAAACTAAAGTATAGAACCCTCATCGTGAAGGATGGGAAGTGCAAAAATGAGGAAGAAAGGAGAAATGGAGACGGAGGCGGCCATGGTGGGTGCCGATTAAGAGGACGGGGTTGGCGAGTTTTCAGCTCTGGGGAAAAAGAAAATATGGCCCTACCTATTTCGCCCAAGGGGTTTATTCGGACCAATGAAGTGTCAGAGGAGGTCTCAGGGGGATAAGTAATCCTTCTTGCGTTACCAGAACTAGGAGCACTCAATGCGCTCTCTCTACCGGTAGGCTACCGGTATGTTAATCAACTACCGGTATCGGTACTGTGCCGATTCTCACACTTTTAATGACTTGAGCACCATCACCAGGTGCCGCGAGATTCCCCAAATCCGATTTTCGCCCCTTACCCCATCCATTTTGGCTCTTACAAGTATCCCCCTACCTGTATTATTGCCTTTCGAGAAAATTTCCGCAAATTGCGAGTGGGAAGCGTAGTGGTTGTTCAAGGGCAGCCCAGGCACAGGTGTAACCTTGTTTTCATCGAAAAAACCACAAGGTTTCGCCGACAAGAAGGATAAGCCTTAGCTAACCTAATTGAGCGCATCAGCACCAATTTGAGGAGATGATCTTCCGACCACACCACTAACTTGGACCAAGAACTGCAATATTGGAGTCCACGCCGTGTCACTCGGCGCTAATTTGCGCCGCTAAATGGAAACAGGCGGGGTGGTGGCACGCTGTGGCGCTATGACGTGTGGCATAGTTGAAGAGGTGGTAGATAATCGCAGAGGAGGGAACACATGCACGGAAATACTGCATGGTTTGCCCATCCTCGCTCAGAGCTCTTGTGAGCTGGACTGACCTAAAGAAAGTGGCTTGACCTAAAGCAACTGGTGCGATTCAATAAAAACAGACGCGCGGATCAATTCCCAGTGCCGATAGCCGTGTGCCAAAAGTTTCGACATCCCTGCTGGTACAGTGCCATGATAAAATTTTATAGCTAATGTATTATAGCCCTTTTGTGTTACTGTAAGTACCAACCTGGATGCCAAAACATTTGGCACGCGGCTGCACGGATGTTGAATACCGGTAATTCAGACCGGTTTCTAGCGCTCGTAGGATACTTTCAGCGGGAGAATGGCTAACCGCCATTGATTCAAGATACTGTACTTGTAGATATATTCTAGGTCTCAATTGTCAAGCTCAGAAGGGTAACACCCTATAAAAGCCTCGATTTGAACCAGGGTACCAGAGTTCGGTCTGCATTTGCCCCTGAGCCGATCAACTGTCGCGATCGGGCGAATATGGGGTAAACTGTTGTGCGAGACAAGGGAAAAAAAAGCAAAGAATAATCAAGCAAAAGTATTTCCAATTCATAATTAGCACTAGTTGGTACCCGAAACCGATCCCGACATTTCGATCTAACCATATCCTAGCTACTCATCACCGTCCATCAATTGCCCTCCATCACATCCAAAATAAACCGTCTCCGTTAACCCGCTTAAGTCTCCTGAGGAAACATTATACCTACCTCAATTCTCTCTAAGTCCTCCCATCCTGCCCCCTCGGTCCTCAACCACCCATCGCCACCTGAGCTTCCTCCATCTTCGTCCATCAAAACCCTGAGCATGGTCCTCGTCCCGCGCTCCCCACCCATCTCGACTCTAAGTTTCAAATTTACAATAATCGAAAACCCCCTGAGCATCTTATTGACACCTGATTGTAACTCTTTGACTGAACTGCTTCCCAATGGGGCCGCAGGATCCCACTTGAGGTCTATGAGGTTTGGCACGCAAAGATGGTTCTCTAGACAAATCTTTAAATTGCGTCGTGGAATGACATCGCTACGGCGGGAATCTACCAGGGCGGTAATCAATGGGAGGACAGCGGGGCGGAGGGAGTCGAGGATTTCGTGAGGAGGTTTTTGGTGGGGGATAGCCCAGGGGATGTGTTGGGGGAAGGAGGAAGAAGTGCTTCGGTGGCGAGTGTGTGGGATTGGTTGGGGGGATGGTGAGAGCTGGGATATGCCTTGATGAGGGGAGAGGGATTGAAGGAATTGGGATGAAGCTTGAGGTGGAGAGGCTGCTAAGGCAAGTTGTGTCTCGCGGGTAAGGGTAGGCGTGGTCATGCTTCTGGGCTCTGAAGATGACGATGAGGGGGCCTCACTCGGAGAGTGCTGGGGCGTTGGGACGGGCTGCAGGGGTGGTGGGCGATAATTTCCTAGAGTTGGGGAAGTTATTGATTGTGACAACCGAGAGGTATTCCCATGGGCAGGTAGGGAGCTTGGAGAAAGCGAACTTGGTACAGGGGTATCGAGTAAGGAAGGAGGCGGTGATCTGCGCGCGGGAGAACCAATTGAGTGTCTAGGTGGTAGCCGGTAAGATGACCCCATCGAGGTTATATTCGAAGTGGATGATCGTGGTATATCGCGCTGTGGGCCAGGGGGTGATTCTGGCTTTCTTGGCGGTGGTCGATAAGATTGCACTGACGAGGAATTCCCTGAAGGCGATAATTGCGATATACCCCTCCATGTATTAGTAGACGCCTCTGGCTCTCTTGAAGGCGGTCTGTGGGCTGGCGGCGACGAGCCATTGCTCGATGAAGATAATTGAGATATGCCCCTTCCCGGATTAACGGGCACCTCTGGGCTTTTTGATCCCGACGCTTCGGATCCGACCTTTGGTAGCTGTACGCCATTAATACCGTCCATTACCGTTCCAGAAACTTTTTCCAACTGCCTCTTCCATCTTTCACTCCTTTCTCTCCAGTTCGATGGTGCATTCCCCTGAGTGCTCGGTGGCGTGTTTTGGGGCTGGCTTCTGCCCGAAGTTTCAGCAGTTTGGTCCGACGAAGCCTGGATCAATTTAGCATAATTCCAACCGGAGGCTTAATCGCTATGATTACCGTAGCGCTGGACTGGCTAATCGATTCTCTCAAAAAGGATAGAAAGGCTCGCTTAGCTGGACTAGTCCCAGGCGCAGACGACATACAATACTCCCAAGCCTTCCGTCCATCCGCGTCCCGGCCGTATCTTTCAGTCACGCCAGCTTCACTGTCTCTAAATCCAGCTGACAACATCCTGAAACACCTCTGGAAATCCTATTAAATAGTGAGTTGAATGGCCATTCTTTGGAACGCGATGACATACCTCAACTGTCATTCTCCTGAACACGCTACACACGTCAAGTGCTCTGGGAATACCGGTATACGGATCTAGATCTGCCTTTGCACCTTCCTTCTCAAGAATCATGACGACGGTATCAGCTATCTTCTTAATCCGTCTAGTCATCCACCTTCCGCCAACCTTTCTGATTTGTTCGTTGGCCCAATTTTGCTTCAAAAATGCAATATATAAGGGCGGCAGTGGGCCTAAATTTGGGTCCGCGCCTGCCGCAATCATCATATTAATAAGATCCACCTTGGGGTATACCACTGCAACCAGCAATGGGGGGATGCCCATTCTATCGCAGGCATTTATGTGTTCTTTCCCTGGCCATAGTTCTTGCAAATATTGAAAGATACTCCTCGTTTCTACAGGGGCACTTTCCGCGTCTACGCCCGCCGCAGCAATAGCATGGAAAACATTCCTGCCGAGATCTGGGGAGCAGATGAATGACGGAGGCGGTCTTTCCGGGTTTGACTTGCATGTCATCAAATATTTTATACCCTTTAGGGGTAGAGGAACCTCCAAGCACCGGGCTAAGATAGTAAAACCTTCCTGGACGTGGTCCCGATCTGCACCGTATTGAAGGAGGAGATCAGCGACTGGGTAGTTGCCTTCAAGGACGGCTACACCAAACGGTGTTCGTCCCTTCTGATCTACCCGATCCACCTGCACTCCGCGCTTTAATAACTGTTCTGGAAAGAACACATCTCGATGACCTGCAAGCGCACAAACATGAAGGTAGTTTGCACAATACCAGGTAGCCGGAAGTGTTAGGTGTATGTCTACTTCATGACGAAGAAGGACTTCGAAGACGTCCCTGTATCCCATGTTGATCGCGTCCATTGGTGGAGTTCTGTTTTGATAAAGAATCTCAAGATGTTGTTTCGAGGGTGTATGGCTTAGAAGGTAGTTCACTACCCTTGGGTAGCCTGCCAGAGTAGCATAGTGGAGTACTGTGCATTGTCCGCGACCGCCCATATCCTTATAATTGATAGCTTCGTATTTATGCAGAATCTTAAGAATAGCTATCTTGGCATTCTCATAGTTTCCCCCATGTTCTTTAATATTTTCCAGACGGTATGCGGGACCGAGGACTGTTTCTTCCAGCGGCTCAGGTGCGGAGTCTTCCGATGAAAGTCTACGACTTGATGCTGCTACCATCATATCTAGTGCTTCGGCACGGCCAAACAAGCATGCCCAACGAATGGCCGATATGCTCTCGCCTTTGGCATACGGGTCAGCACCCAGACGGAGAAGGGTCCTAATGCTAGCTATGTGATTTCTCACGACTGCATAATCCAAGGGGGAATGGCCCCAAAATCCGTGCTCGCCCTCTCGTGGGTTTTCTGCTGCCCATTGGTCTACGTCTGCTCCGTTTCTAATCATCAACTCAGAAATAGAGTCGATACGTTGTTCATCGAAAAACGATAGGAAATGGATAGGGCCTTCTCCGAAAATACTCGTTTTGTCTGCCTTGGCTCCCGCTTCCATGAGACACCTAGAAACTTCATAATGCCCTGCCCTGCTGGCTTCTAGCAAAGGCGTCTCCCCTAGGCGGTTGATGACATTGACTCCTATGCCCAAGCTTATGAGACCTTTGACCACTTCCAGATAACCTGATCGAGCAGCGCAATGCAGCAATGTGTCCTCGTCTTCCGTGACATAAATATCGCACAGCTCAACGCCAGGGGAGTTTTCAATTGCCTCCCCTATTCCCTCCAGGCCGCTTACATCTACCCATGGAAACAGCGCAGACCGCTGCAACATGCCCCCAGCTCCTCCACATTCACGGAATAGCGCAAGGGTCTCATCGTAAGCGTTGGGATAGTACTTTTTTAGGTCTTCAAATGCTGTATGTGATCCTTTCAATGCCCCCTGTCGTAGTAAGGCTTGGAATGGAATCTCTTCATCAAGCTGAACACCCAAAGCATCAAAAATTCGACCAATTAAGTGCCCTATCTCATCGTATCCCCCACTATCCGCGTAGTGTGTTAGCCATATTAGTGCCATGTCCGAGGCACTAGCGATGCCTGCGCCATAGCGGTTGATAAGTAGTTGAAATAGCTGGAAGCTGGCTTGATGCGCGTGTGCCGAGTTATTAGACGCAACCGCTTCTAAAGCATGAATGATGGAAGCTCGTACGCAAAAACTATCTTCTTTCATGCAGTTAGCGTCAAAAACAATCTAGTGAGGTTAGCTTACTACAGGCTGATAGAGTACAGATAAAACTAACATCTTCGTAATCGAATTCTTCTAACAGGGTGACTGGAGCGATATCATTGGTATCTCCTGTAAGCTCGCGAAGCTTTATCACGGCTTTCTCAAGATTCCGCTGCGTTGGTAGGTATTGAAGGGTGAATTCCAGCACCTCACAAACGGCCGCAGCTTCTGAGGCATCGCAGCGTTCGCATAACATTATTGCCACTAGTGATAGAAATTCGGGGTCTTTTTTGAGTTCTTGTGATCGTGGCTCAATATCTACCTCTTCGGACTTGAATGGAGTGATCTTGAAAGGATTGATGCCATCAAGCATAACACGGAATATCAACATCCCCAAACTGTAGACGTCCGTAAACTTCAGGTGCTCCCTTGGGATATCCTCGTCATATTCGGGGGCGTTCCAGGGAATCGTGTGCGCCGGTAAACCCCTGTGCTCATCCTCCCTGAAATCCAAGACAGAAGATCCAAAGTCCCCAATCTTTCCAACCATCCGTCCCTTCTCAGCTGACCAGAAAACGAGTATATTCTCACTCTTAACATCCCCATGAACTATACCACTTCCGTGAATAGCCAATAATGCCCTTCCAACGTCTTCACAGAATTGCATTTTCTCCAAAAACTCCATCCCTGGCTTTCCCCTTTGGTAGTCCCTTAGTGTACCTTCTTCGGAGTATTCCAGCACAAGTAGAGGCCAGGCGACGTCATGGTGATTAAGGTCTGGCTCCCACCCAACCCCCAAAAGTGTGATAATGTTGGGATGAGATCGCAGTGGCGAATGCGTGAGGGCTCGGATCTCCCTTAGCGAAGCATTATACAAGCTCTTCTTCGCGACATTATTGTTATAGTCATCAACAAACTTTAATCCCTTTATCACGAGCTTATCGCCCACATCGTATCCAGCACACCCATTAATAAAGTCCCGAAGCGACTCTTGAATTGGATGTAGCGAAACCTTGAACGACAACCCCACACCTAAACTGTCGAGCCCTGCCATCGATATATTGCCATAGGTATGAAACTCGTCGTTCTTTGGCCATACCCTACGTAAAAGCGAGAACAAGTGAAGAAAGTCTAGCGGTCGTTCATAAGCCTGCACTGGCGCTTGCGGGACCGTAAGTCCTGTGCTGCCACCCGCACGAATGGTCTCTCCCGAACTTGGGGATTCCGACGAGGAGCTATCGGATGACGAGGAGGTTCGCTCCCTGACCATTCCTGACCAATTTGGCCCGCTCGCCGCCGCGGTCTCGCTCTCTGTGGGCCTCGACATCGCAGCGGATGCAAGGGTTATGCGGGTGGGCGCGGTAGAGGAAAGATCCAAAGGATGTGTGCGAAGCAATTAGAAGCAATTCTCGGGTCCTGTTACCGTATGGGTGGGAATCTGCAGCTTTGGTAACCTAGTTTAAGGCACGATAGAAAGGCAAAGTTATGGTACAAGTACAGCACGATGGATGAGGGGTTGTTTTTATCCTCCAAGGCCCGTAGGATAATCGAGCGGGAGGGGCCGCACTGCGCCCTGTGTTACCAACAGAAGAGGCTCGAGAGAGGGCGCTCACATTGTCTAAGGCTGAGAATTAGCTCTGCGACATGGTGACTTGATAGTGAACGGGGGAATGTTGTGGATTGTGAGCGCCCATTTATTTGTACGACACCCTCGCTCGAGCACTGATCTCAGTGCCGTACTGTACCCTACCGTGCTCTGCTCGAGTAGCCCCAGAGTCCCCAGAGAAGCGCTGCTACCATTACACTTTCTAAAGTATTTTTTTAGATCCTTGAGTGGAAACCATTCCCTACACTAGTATCGTTGACTAAGTTTGAGCCAGAATAAACTCAGCCCTAGCCGACTAAGCAAGAAGGTTAATTAGCCGAGCAGGGATTAGAGTAACCATTATTCTCGCGTGATTCCCTGTGAAGCAATTTCCCTTCATGCGTGATGGGCGCTCAAGATGCCATCATCACAAGTGTCCATAAAACACTAAGCGAGGCATAGCGATACTCGAGCACAGTACCGTACAACACTAGTATTTTACTGCACTCGTACCGGTACTCTACAAGAACTACTTTTGGCTCAACTTTTCAATTGAACCATTCCCAACCAATATCCAACAGTTCTAACTGGGGCGCTGGAACATGCCCCGCACTATTCAACCACACTGTATCCCTGATCCCTATTCTCTGGGATTATTGGACACGATAGGCGAGCTCCATCCATCCAAGCCGAAAGAATTGCTTGAGCTCAGAATCTTCCCCGTCAAGCCCATGGCTTTGTGGCGTGTTACACATGTCTCAGACGGGCTCTGATGCCCTGCCCGGACAGGGACCGCCCCAAGCACCTCTGCAGACACAGTGCTGGGAGAAGTATTAATACCACGCTAGCTTTCAGCCATCTACAAGTGCCTTTTGGATAGCAGAGTTCCCCTGATACTATCTACTTCTACCACTTTTCGGCCCATACTGGAGACCCCCAATTGACACCATAAAGATTCATTATGGATATAGCAGCCTTCTCCATCCAAGTCTTCCAATTGTACATCATGTGCGTTGAGGGCTACGCCGTCTTTTCTCGGGCGAAAGCACTCGGTTCAGATAGCAAACTTATTCAAACGAAGTTCCGCATCGAAGAGCATCGACTCGAAGAATGGGGACAATACTGGGGCTTCAGCAGAAAGGATACAACTCAACTTGAGCGCTCACTCTTGATGCGGGGCCAAAGTACCCGCAAGATTGTTATAGAAACCTTGACCGCTGTTTCTGTCATCTTGCGCGACTCAGATACCCTGATGAGCAGATATGGTCTAAAGAAGAATGACCTTGATAGTCAGGAAGTTCTCAGGAACCTGGACCAGAAATTGGTGGAAAGGTTGACATTTGAGCGCGGTCGGCATGACGAATATGTTGTTCAAATTAACAAGAGGAACTCCCTGCTGGCAAAATGTCTGTGGGGAATTCGAGACAAGTCCAGGATCGAGCGACTGATCATGGAGCTGAAAGGTTTCAACGACACTCTAGAGTTATTACTCCCGAGGGGCGGTGAGAAGGGCATAGACTGGTCCACCGCAACACTCATTTCCGGTAGCGACGATCCGGAAGAGCTAGGAATCGTGGCAAAGGCTCTAAAAGAACTTGGACAAGAAGAAGCTGGAAGAATAGTGCATTTTCGCCTCGAAAACATTCGCCTTGAACGTGCCGCCGCCCAAGTACTCACTTTCCGGCCGTCGCAGCACTTACTCATCAATAAGAACGACTTGGATTTCATCCCTCGACGGAGCTCTCGCGAACGATCACTAGCACTGCATGGAGCGGATATGGTAATGGTAGAGTGGAAGCCCTACCAGCTGGATGTGTCCGGCAGACAGACTGAGGTCATCGCGCAACGGACTGATAACCTAGCAAGACAGCTGCACGTGTCTACCCCACGGCCCGCGAACTGGAATATCCTACCGTGTCTGGGATACTTTGACGATGCCGCGAAGTTCCGGTACGGCTACGTGAACGCTCTCCCGAGAGGGATTCAACAATACCTGCCCCTATCACTCTACGAACTCTTGGAGACCAGCATCCCCAGTCTGGGCGAGAGATTTCGCTTAGCAGAGTACCTCGCCAAGAGTCTACTACTATTCCATTCTTCCGGCTGGGTGCACAAGTCCATCCGCAGCTCCAATATCGTATTCTTCCACTGCGCCGTGAAAAATTGTCCCTTATACGGAAACCCATACATCGTTGGGTTTGACTACGCCCGTCCTGACAACCCCAATGCGCAAAGTATTGAGCGATCGGCGGGAAACAACAGCGAGAACGAAATTTACCGTCACCCAGACCTACAAAAAGCAAATCCTCGCCGCTTCACGGCCGCCGATGACATCTTTGGCCTTGGCCTCGTCCTGCTAGAAATTGGGCTGTGGAAACGTCTGCGTACTTTTGGCCCTGGCAAGGGGAAGGAGTTTCTGGATAAATGTACCACCGAGACCGATAAGCTCAATCCAAAGGTTGGGAAGACGTATGCAAATGTTGTGAAGCTCTGCTTGAGCGGCAGTCTAGGGAGCAAACATGAAACAAGTCTCGGATGGGAGAAGGCTGTTGGAAATAGGGAGTGGGAGGATGATTGGAGGAATGATAAGCTGGCCGAAGGAGGGAAGTTTTATTGGGAGGTTGTGCACCAGTTGGGGAAGTGTCAGGCTTGAGGTGGCTTCTAGGCCAGTGCGCGTGAGTGGAACTAGGCTTCTTTTATCTATTTGGCTTGTCTTTCCATTGTACGGGGTGGGGTGTCTTTGGGGGAGAGGTTCCGGCTTGATTTTCCAGGACACCGGTGGCATTTTTTGCTAGTCATGTGATGCCAATAGAATTCAACCAAGTAAAGCAATTCCTATACTGCACCTCGAGGAAGCTACTTTATTTCATTCCGATAGATCCAGAACCCGGAAGAGATAAGTAAAACGAGGGAGGGCACTTTTGTAAAAGTCCAACGGATGCAGATAATTCAGTGGGTGACCGCGAATCGAACCCCATTTGCTGGGGAAGTCGTTCACGTTACAGGAGTAATTAAAAGTCATTCGTGTGCGAATCACACAGAACGAGAAACATATGGGGCTGAAACTGCACCGCGCCGGAACCAAACGGTGCTAGAAGCACATCCACATCGTGACGGAACCTTTCCCGCCCAGAACCATCCACATGCAAAGGCCCCGCAAGGACTCACTCACAATGGCAGACTAGCAAGAGTAAAAAATATCACCAGCCGTTGAGCACTACACTTGTCTAGCACCAAGAACTCAAGGTAAAACAAGTCAGCAAATGTCCAGGATCAACATATGAGAGACTTAGCCCAAGAGCTCTCCAATTTGGAGCTAACAAACACTCAAGTGGGGATTCTTCGTCCTAACTAACCCACATATGCTACCCTACCTTCCGCCCGGCAAGCTACGATACATCAATATAAGATCCCATATAATACCACTTTTCTAGCCAACCTATATACCCCGACCTTTCCAATAACAGTTTCCCAATCTCAACCTTTTCCCCAATTCAGAGAAATCGGGCAAACAACAAGAAACCCCAAGTTAGTACAGAAATAGACAATCTTTTATCCATCCATCCATCCAGCAGATGAGGATCTCGAAATATTTTTGTAAGTTTTACCAAGATAGATAGCCGGCCGAAGATCTTCTAGACATTATACGTTAAGGGCTAGCGGGTGGGTATACGGGAAGTTAGTTAGTTATTCACCCTGTAAGACCTCCGCAGGGAATATCGAGAGCAAATTTTTATTATATTATAATACACCCCACAAAAACAAGAAATATTGTATTATAGACCTAAAGATTCACACACACACACACACACACACACCATGAAATCCCCCAAATCTTGGTTGCGCCAAAATACCCCCTAAACCCTTCACCTCCAAGAGGATAATAATAACCCGAGGAAATTATTCATGAATGAAAAAAAAATCACAAGCTTAGCCGTGAGCAAGAAAGGAGTTGGGGGGAGAGGGGGGGTTACAGATTACAGGTATACGCCTTTCGCCCCCAGACGCCCGTACATTTAAAGCCTAATCATACAACAGGAGGCCACCACGGCGCGATATTCATAACTTGATAACCTTGTTCAGATCATTTCGTCCAACCTTTATTTTCCCCCGAAATATAAGAGCAAGGCCATAAAAAAGCGAATCCTAACGGTAACTAACTGACTTAACCTAAGTCCAGTCCAGTCCCAAGGAACCCCATAGGACCAGCTGTCAACAAGTTTTAGATTTCGGACAAAGGTATCATACTCTCAAGTTTTTCATTCCAAAATTATCGCAACAGCTATTACGCCTAACATTTCCCATAAACAATGGCAAAGCCCAATAGGACAAACAAACCTGTTGGCCTACACTATACCATCTGGCACTCCAACAAATCCATTTCTAAAACTATAGAATAGAATAGAACACTCTCACATACATACAATGCCTGCCTCAACCCAAATCCAACCAGCGCAAACAACTCAATACCCTAACTAACTAACCTAATCGCCTGACAACATACACAACCAGACATTACAAACCAATTAAACCCCCCC
>QOVD01003904.1:11812-33005 GCA_003521225.1 Tuber microsphaerosporum | reverse complement strand
CTCCACCCTCCCTCAATCCCTGCCGTAGAGGTGGGAGGGGGAAGGGCAACCTTTCGCTGGCATTGTACTGTACCCTGCTCTTCAGTGTCTGCTGCTCCTACGGCAGTTTGCTTGGTTGCCCTCTTTTTGCTTTGCTATTTCTCTGTCTGATTTCTTTCCCGGCTGCCATACTTTTAAGGTCGCTCTTGGTACTTGCTCTCTTCCAAAAACTAACTTACCTGGGCGCATAAGCACGCAGGCAGCCTCCCCGTTAAAAGGGAATAAACTCTGAAGAAAAAAAGAAAAAGGGAGAAGCAGGGAAAAGAGAGATATATATATCTACTATTTTTTATTCTGAGAACAATATCTTGCTTGGTTCCCGCACCGAAGGGAAAAGGGAAAAAAAAAAGGAAAAAGAAAGATTTCTTGTCCAAAGCTAAACGTTGACAGCTGCGTTGTGATCGTCCCTCATCTCTGCGTCTTCTTCCCCTCGTCAACCTTTTTGGACGATCCACCGAATATCTTTTGGACTGGAGTAGGAAACTTCTCTTCGAAGGTACCGTGCTTCTCCTCTTGCTCTTCTGGCCACACTCTACTCTCCCAAAGTTCAACCGAGCTTACACACGATAGCTACCAGAGTACATTTTACCCCCCAGTGCACATCCGATATCCTACCGTACGCCTCCTCGTCTTAATATATCTATCCACCGCCCATCGACTTACACCTCGAACTTCTTCTGTCACAAGACACTGTCTTCCCCGTCGTTCACCTGCCCATCCCGCTGCGCAATCACAATCTGATCGACCTTCCTCCCCGCTCACTCGTTCATCTGCTATACTCTGCTGTTCTTGGATGATCTTGAACATCGTCGGGTCTTTTGCGCAATCCAATTTTTACCCCTCGTCTAGATATCCTTAGAGACCATCGGAAGCAACTCAACTACTGCCTTTCACCAATTACCTTTGTCTCCCCCCGTCCACCCACATTCCATAAATACACTCTTACAATGGCTGTTGATAACAGACAACGACACCATTCGCTGCATCACAGTACCTTTGGTGGCTTCCAGCCTCCGACGTTGGGATCAGTGCAGTTTACAAACCCTTGGACATCTGCCTCTCCTCAAAGCCACCTAATCGCATCTTCTATCCCTGATGTTGGTGGCCTGGGTTCGTTAGTAAAGTCGGACCTGCGTAGCAGCAGTGTTTCCACTTCCTATCAGACTATCCCAACGACTGCCGGCATTCCCACATCTAACCCTAGTCGGAACATGTCTTCCCCTAATCTTCTTTCACACCATAGCGACTTTATGAAGGGCGACATGTTGAGCTTCAGCGCCAACTCCGCCTTCGGAGGAGACATAAGCATGTCCGGTTCCTCGGCACCTTCCCCTACAGCTGTTGCTTCGTATAGTGGCGTGCCTTCCTTTGCACCTCCATTAGACTTCTCTACCCCCCACAGCAGAACATCGTATCCATTGAGCAACAACGATCGGCGCATGTCACAACCAGCCATGTCTAATACTATGTTTCTGGGTTCACCCGTAGAACCGCCACGACAACGGCAAAACTCGTTGATGGAATGGACTTCAAGCAGCAGACCGTTGGCCCAACCGCCTCGAAGCACGGATCATCACCAATTTTCAGATACACTCGACTCTGCTCGTGGGATGGTTGCTATGAGCCAGGCATCGCGCCAACCCAGAGGACGGGCCGATGGTTCTCACAACTTTTATCCCAGCCATTCGGCCAATTCATCCATCTCGTCGACCGGATCGTATAACGGATATTACGGTGGTGGATCTGTGGACTCTTCTGCAACAGATTACTCAGACTCCGCCAACTTCACACCAGAAGCTCCACGTCCCACCCTCCCAAGGCCGGGTCCTGGCATACATTCTGTGCCCGTCCAAGGCGCACTTATGACTACCTTTAGCTCAAAAATTACATCGAGCACACAGAAGAAGCATAAGTGTAAGGTTTGTGATAAGAGGTTTACTAGACCTAGTTCACTACAGACTCACACATATAGCCACACTGGAGAGAAGCGTAAGCGCCCCGATTACCCACCGTATACTTTTTCCTTTCCTTCCTTTTTTTCAAAGATTACAAAACTGACAATGGTCTTTTTAGCATTTGCTTGCGAGGTTGAAGGCTGTGGCCGGAAATTTTCTGTCGTATCAAATCTTCGACGACACAAGAAAGTTCATAAAAACCCGTGATTGAATGGTTTCACTCGAATTTTCCTTCCAACAAAGAATTCGGAAAAAAATTGGATCACGGCTTATACTGGGAGTGTTTTCTATTCTTTTTATAGTTTCTGCTGATTGAGGTTCGGTTCCATGGTCGGGTTTTCATTTTTTATAACCTTCCCTTTCCGATAGTGGGAGGAGAAAATGGCTACAGAAAAAATTGTCTCGGGCCTACGGAGGTGGCGATACGATAGACGTATTGGCAGATTTGGGTTCACATTTTCTCCCTTAGTTACCCCTTATTCTTTTACTTGGCTCTTGTGTTTGCTTTTTTACATTAAGTGACAGGACCCTGTTTTGGGTTGTTGGCGCTTGGTGTGTGTATGATTTCCATTCACGGTTGACTTTATCTTTCTTCTGGGAGCGTGCTCATCATTATTTACTTTTATTTATTTTATTTTGTATGTACACTTTGTACCTTCTAGGGTCTCTCGTTCTGGTTGGTTGGGAGTGCGTTAGCTCTGTCGTTACCGGGTTTGGGTGTCTGGTCATTACGGTATTTCATTTTCATTTTCCCCTCCTCATCTGCTCATTAAACTTTGTTGTTCCCTTCTGTTTTTTGTCTTTTAATCGAGTTTGCTTTTTGGATGTGCATTTCCTTCCATTTCACTTCATTCTTGTTTTTCCTTTCTGCTAAGTCTATCCGGGAAAGGATAGCCTACAGCATTGGGCTTTTTTGGGGGGTGAGGTTGGGAAAAATGGAATCGCGAAAGCGGGCTGTGAATTATTTATGTATACTAGTTTCTTTTTTCTACCCTGCTTCTTTTACAGTATCTTGCGGACCCTGCTATGATGAAAGAGAGAAAACCTGTCGTGATACAAGGATGATTATTATGATTGGAATGACTGATTGATTTCTCCTGCTTGTCTGCCTGCCTCCCTGTTCGTTTGTTTGTTTCTTTTGCTTATTTAAATACCATGCTCAGTTTTGCTGTAATTTAATTGGAGGAGATGGAGAGAGGGAAGAGATGGATGGATGCTACTGTGTTCTACTAGAATGATAAGTTGGCCTACGAGTACTACTGGCACCAGCATGCAGAAGCGTATTTTATTTTTTCTACAGCTCTTCTTGCTCGATGAGGGACTTTAGCCATACAAGTCTTGTGGTGCGATACGGGTTGCGCAATGTCATCACTCTCGGAGGAGGAGGAGGAGGAGGGAATGAGACCCATCACCCGCAAAGCTGGAAAAAAATGGAAAAAATGAAATAAATAGGAAAGGAAGGGAAGGGAGGGGAAGGGAAGGGAAGGGGAGGGAAGTGAAAGTGAAAGGGCTGCGTCCAGCCAAGCTATGGTGCTAGTGCCTCAAGATCTTGGAAGGGGGGGGAAAAAGCTAGCCTACTCGAGCACTACCGGTATCTATCAGACTGGTTCAGGACAGTACCGGCAGCGTGAGATACCGTATCGTAAAGGACAGTACCGCACACGGAGACATCCATCATGTCATCGAACCGGGCAGTGAAACAAATGGCAGATAAGAAGGGGGTTTCCGTAGTATGATATTATGATACTTGGAAGAAGACCCGCCATCATTGCTTTTACCCGCCAAACAAATATACAGGTTATGATAGCATTTCCCCCCCGCCTCTATCTATATCGCACGGCCACAGGCGAGAAAATGTGATTGCACCAGCCCCAGTGGCTATATAATATGACGCGTGCCCGCTTGGGGGGGGCTCGGAGGCTTGGTTTAGTTTCTTGGAAGGGGTGGTCAGGGTCAATACAGGACTCATGAGATATCCGCCTACCGACCTGCCTTTCTGCATCACGGGTACCGATACCGGTATTCTTGCTGCGGCGGGGTGTGGCTTGGGAAATCGAGGCTGTGTGGCTGTGGCTGGTAAAGTTGAGAAGCATGACATGTGGAGAAGCAAAACAAAACAAAACATACCGGCACCATACTGCATAGTATTATACTCGCACAGGGATGAAAAAATCGGAAAAAGCTGCTCATTAAAGCAGGGAACAAAAGGATGATCGATGTGGCGACGGATGAAAAGCGATCAGATTGCGAAACATCTTAAACCCAGGTTGTTGCACAAAGTGGTTGCATGTGCCCTTTCAGTACCCATCTGAGCTAGATTTGCAGCAAATGGTCCAGAGAGACTACGGTACAGTGGAGTACCGGTAATTTCTTCCTCAAACCATTATCTGGCTTTCTGATGTCTGCTAAGCCCCATCTCGACTTAACCCCCAGGGCAATCTTGCTGACCTTTTTTCCGATTTTTGCATCCCTGTGCGAGTACAGTCTGTTCTGCCTCGCGAGAATTAGCAAGCGACTAGTAGTCTGATTGGTAGAGATTTGTTTGTACCTATACTGGCAGAATAGACCGTATACTATTATAGTACTCGAGTAGACTAGTACTACCGGGAGTAGATGGTGCCCTCCCCCCACCACCCAACAAGGGGAGTTTTGGTTTTTCACGATAGCCTGCTTCCTTAGATTCTTACTTTCCTTACGTATATCCATGCCTAACTGCAGTGAGTTAACTAATCGAAACAAAGTAGGATAAATAAATAAATAAAAAAAGTACTCGTATTGTAGATAAAAATAACCTTACAGGACCCTGTAGATCACTCCTCCCCTCCCCTACCGTACCGGTACACAATCGCTCACTCATCTACGGTACTCGAGTACTGGGGACTCATCGTGTCACGGTTGGCGACAATCTGCTTACTAGGACTTACCTAACCTAACCTGCCGGTATCGTACCGGCCCGCCGGGCGATACGATCCGATATCTATCCGTTTGTGGCTTTTTTTCTTTTCTTTTCTTTTCCTCCTTTCTTTACCCTTTACTTCGCTTCCTTTTTTTTCTCCAGCGCTGTATGGTAAGGTATCGTGCACGATTAGCGAGTAACTTGGCTTTCTTTTTCTTTTCCCCCCTCCCAACATCAGCGTGAGGCCACTTTTTTATTTTATTTTTAAGCTTACTTACTACCCTTACCCTTACCCTTTTTCTTGGTGGGTGCGGTGGAGCTGAGAAAGCGCTGTAACGTTTTTTTGTTCCCCTTTTTGGGCGTGCTGTTGCGTTTGTCAGCTTCGGTGGACGGGGTGATTGCTATTGGGGGTCTTGGGGCGTTGATTTTTTGAGGCTGACGGGGAAGAGGAAGAAGGAGAAGAGATGACGATCATGGAGGATAAGAGGATTTTGACGATTGCTAGTCATGTATGTATGGGGATTCTTTCTTTCTCTCTTTTCTTTCCTTCCTCTATTGATTCTTTGCTTTCTGGGGCTGATGGGGGTTTCTGTTTTTGTTCTGTTTTTGTTTAGGTTGTTTCTGGGTGAGTTAGTTGACGAACATCATTATCATCATCATCGCCACCACTGCCGCGATGGATAGTAAACTGACGATGACATTCTCAGATACGTTGGTAATTCGGTGACCACCTTCGTTCTCCAGTTGATGGGTCTGGATGTCGCTTCCCTTAACACGGTGCAATTCTCGAACCATTCTGGATACCGCCGGTTGAAGGGGTTTCGGACCACCGCCGGGCAGATCTCCGACTTGTATGATGGGCTCAAGGACTGTGGATTGGATGACTTTGGCATGCTGCTCACGGGGTACATACCTAGCGAGGAGTGCGTCGAAGCGGTGGGGAGGATCGCAAGGGATATGAAGGAGAGGGAGGGGGGCTGCTTTTGGCGTAAGTGGCTTCCCTTGTGTATCGGGGGCATGGAGGAGGAGCTGATGGGGTGGAATAGTGCTTGATCCCGTCATGGGAGATCAGGATAGGCTTTACGTGAGCGAGGGGGTGCCACCGGTTTACAAGTCACTGGTGGGGATGGCGGACTTGATTGTCCCGAATCAATTTGAAGCCGAGTAAGGCATCCATTTTCCTGGTTCTTTTCCTTCTTCCCTCGGTCCGTGGAATACTAACCCCCAATAGAATTCTATCCGGCGTAAAAGTCGACTCGCTCCCCTCTCTCTCACACGCCATTTCTGAGCTCCACAGGGTCTACAACGTCCCGCACATAGTCATCACCTCCGTGACCTTCACCAACGGTGACAAGAAGATGCTCTGCGCTGGCTCCTCTGCGACCTCATCAGGCGTCCCACGGAAGTTCGTGTTCAACGTCGAGATCATCGACGGCTTCTTCTCCGGCACCGGGGACATGTTCGCTGCGCTTACGCTGGCTAGATTTCGCGAGGAGGCGGAAAAGGGCGCTTTGGAGGCTGCGCAGGGTTGGAGGTGCGATGATGGGGTTGGGCCTTTGGAACTGCCGTTGTGTAAGGCTATCGGGAGGGTGTTGGGGAGTATGCACTTAGTACTTGTCCAGACTCAATTGGCCCGCGATAGAATTCTAGGGAAGAAGATAAAGGGGGAGGAGGTTGAGGTCGGGGGTGAGGAGTTTGTTAGGCTTACCAAGGCCTCAGAGCTACGGCTCGTGCAGTGCCAAAGTGAACTAAAGGATCCGGAGATTGGGTATGAGGCTGCCGTCCTAAAGTGAGTGCTTTAGAGGAGAACTGGGGAGTGACCTTCGCGCAGCCTTTTTTTTTTTTTGGATCTTTGTCTTCTGGACACATACAGTAGATATTCTTTTATGGCGGTCCTGGCACTATATCAATTGATAGATGGTTCCCATCTGGTTCTTGTACTGTGTTGTGTATAATAGATATATTCTACTCTGATTTACTACAATTCTCTAGACCACTTTACGCGTTGTGTAGAGTATTGGAAGAGGTGGTTTTTGATGGGTATGCTCATAATTGCTTTTACGTGATGTTGGGGTTTCTGTCGTTAGTTGGCCTTACCTTACCCAAAACTGTCACGCTAGTCACCTGCGAAAGATGGCGGGTTGATGCGACGCGCCATCCTCCCTCCCAATAAATTCTGCCGTCGCGTCTTCCAGTTTCCTTTTTGCAAACCACCGCACCCAAGTACCAGAATAAAATATTCGACCTCAACAACCACCACCACAACCATTCTTTAAGACAATTAAAGAAAAATTAAAATTATCACCATGACCCAAGAAGAACCCGTCTCCGCTCCTATGGCTACCCCCGCCATCACAAAGGCTCCTGTCGTTGACGGTCCCCTCCCTGACACTATTACTGCTGATACAATTACTACAACCACCACCGGTGCTATCACAAGTACATCCCCACGCGTCCTGAAGCGCCCGTCGACTGAGGATCTTCCTCAAACCCCGAAGAAGCAGAAGACTACTGAACCTGCTGAACCGACTCCCACTCCTGCCATGCCGGCGAAGATCCTTACTCCTTTCTCACCGGGGGAGAAGTCAGGCGCAAATCTTCGTATCAGGAGGCTTTCTACCAAGGCTAGGATTCCAAAGAGGGGGTCTGCACTTGCGGCCGGATATGATTTGTATAGGTGTGTTTTGACGTTCCTTGTGATGTGAGGTAGGAAGGAAGGATGGAAGGCTGACTGAGTGAATCAATGGATAGCGCGCATGATACTACAATTATTCGCCATGGAAAGGCTCTCGTCGATACCGATATTCAGATGATGATTCCTGTCGGGACTTGTATGTCCCCTTCCTCATCTGGCGGTTATGGATCGTTAACCGTTTGTTGGTAGACGGGAGAATCGCACCTAGAAGTGGCCTTGCCTCCAAGAATTTTATTGACGTTGGCGCCGGAGTAATTGATGCTGATGTATATATATATCCCCCTCCCCTTCATTCTACCATTCAGGCAGTGAAATTAATCAGGGGAATATAGTACCGTGGTCAAGTCAAGGTTCTCCTCTTCAACCATGGCGACGCAGACTTTGTCGTCAAGGAGGGTGATCGCATCGCGCAGCTGATTCTCGAGAGGGTATGCCTTCTCCCCCCCTCCACTTATTTCGTAACCGGACTTGGAACTAATTCATTTAGATCGTCACCCCGGAAGTCGTCGAGGTCGATGAACTCGATGAAACCGCTAGAGGTGTTAACGGGTTCGGAAGCACTGGTGTTCGCCTCGCTTAGACTATGTTCCCTTTTTGGTTTTTCTTGTTCAAAAACTTCCTTTGTTCATCCACCGAGTCCCTTCATTAATTATTTTCTTGTGTCGCTTGCATCGCATACCTTCTTCGTGAGGTGGGCTGGCTACATTGTGCTATAATCACCGACTCTTTTAGACGTTTTTCTTTTGTGTCCTCAGGATGGGCGGGTTTGTAAATGCTTGTGTATACTGTACTGTACTGTATTATTATTACCTTAGTTTAGCTTTATAGGTTAGAGAGGTTATCGAGTTGAATTGATTTGAACCGGTTCAATTATTATAAGTTTCACATTTTCGTTTGTATTTTGTATAATTTTCACACTTGTAAAGACGCGTTGTTGATTCCGGAACGTGATTGTGTGGCTTTTATATCGCTAGTTTTGGTTTGGCAAATCGAGGGGCAGTCACGGTAGTTTCTCACTGGGTAATGATCGTGCAACTATTTATTATGCACGTTTTGTGAGTTGATTGGTTGGTTGGTTGGTGGAGGAATGAGTCGGTGGGATGGATGGATGGATGGATGAGTCATCGGAAGGTTAGGCCTCTCACTCTCTCCCTCCCTTTTCAACATGCAATGATACAAATAAGCCTTTTATAGGTATATTATTCGTTGCATCGTGTGATAGTTTTATATCATTAATCAATTGGGGGCGTTGTTTGGCAGTCATGAGTATGATATCGTGATAGTTGTACTCGGGTAAATATATTTTTAATCAGGTATTTTTTATTATATTTTTATTTTGAAATGACGTTGGGGGTAAGTTAGTTAGTAAAGGTAAAAGGGGAAGGTACATGTTTCATCTTGGATGGGGGCAAGAGTTTCATTTGGGTAAGGGAGAAGAGGACATATTATACCTAATAAGATAGGATACGATACGAAAGATGAATTTAGCCTATTTTACTTGCCAAGAAGAAAAAATATATGACTGTTTTTAATCCTATAATTGTGACTGTTTCTACTAATTGATTATGTGTGAAACAAGAGCCCTCCAGAAATATTAAATAACTTTCAAGTCTCTCTCTTGTTCAAACATCTTTTGGTGTGCATGTGCAAAATCAATAGCTGAATTGAAATTGAATGATCTGAGAGGAGTAATACTGAATTAACTTGAAGGGTTAGTTCATATCAGAATATGCAAATGTCAAGATTGTCTGTTAGCAAAATTAACCTTACACAAATCGTTGATGACAACAGAACCCACCTACCACCATTCATTTTCAACACCTCTTACTAAAGATATATCTCTAGATCAAATATTTATTTGTACTACGTATTCTACTATCATGATGTATTTACATTATATATCTTGATTGAGTATAATTTTACAGAAACAAGTAAACAGTTAAGATAAGAGATAGTAAATACTTTTAAATATAAGAGATATCAGATGTCTTAGGATCTAGTTGACCACTTTTGTATGAATTTTTACCTCAATCTTCTACAAGTTTACTCTTGGGGAGGAGATAATAAATTCAATGCTTAGACTACCAGCTTCCTCTGTTTTTCAATACTGTTTATAGGTGAAATTGTGAGTGGTAGTTGACGCACATTTTTTCTAAGTTCTAATCAGCTACTCCCGCGGCCGAGTTGAAGTTGGACACCCCAATAGAGTAGTAATTGCCGGGCCAATCAATGGGCATAACTAGGGTGTTAGGCTGACGACAGTAATTCCAATATACCGTACTCTCCAAGTAAGTAAGCTATGGGATCCATCATCATCTCTGAACCCCCCGTTTGAACGTGAAGTATACTCAGATACCTACCTTGATAGACCGATTGCCCAATATGCCAGCTTATGGACGTGGGTCAGCCCCTCAGATTCCTCTTGTCAAGCGAGCAGCTATTGTTACTCTCCGATGGCACGCGCATCTGTCCTATCGGAGAATTGGACAGCAATTGGGGGTTAGCAAATCTACGGTAGAGAGTATAATTAAAAGAGCAAAAGTAAGTGCACTTTTCACAATTTGATACTGTGTATCAGGCCTAGACTTATCTAGGCGGACATTAGGCTTGTACATCGAATCCGGAGGACCTTGACGATGTTCTTGCCTGTGTGGGCAATCGAAAAGGCGGCGGGAATCCAGAAAGATTTCCTGAAGGCTGTCCAGAATCCCTCGCAATGCGTGATCTAAGTCAGAAGGATGAGGAGCACTGGCAAAAAACATTCCCAGAGATAGCCGGCGAACTCAGAATTATTGCAGCACGCTCAACCTTGGAACGAGTTTTTCATAACCAGCATAAGATCTTTCGCAGAAAACCAGTACATAAGCCTTCCCTATCTCCCAATCATATTGAGGCCCGTCTTGCCTTCGCCCATGTAGCTCTCCAAATTGCAGTTAACACAATTGTGTTTACTGATGAGATGTGGGTGGAATTTGGCAAACCACAGCGTCAAAGAAATGTATCCTGATACCGTGGTGTTGACCGACACCAGTATGCGATTCACGATAAAGACAACGAGAAACAACCTATCCGCATTATGTTTTGGGGTGCTATTATATTGGGATCTAAGGGGCCCTGTCATGTTTGGGAGCAGGATACCTTGGAAGATCAAAGAGTTTTCCAGCAGATTGTCGAAGAGGAGAATCGTACAAATCATGAGCGACAGGAGTTCAACTGCAAGCAAGCCAGAATTCCTGGAACTTGGCAGCATCAGACCCTTATCCAATTCAACCTCGATATCGAAAATCACAACCATCAGAATGGGCTGACTGGGAGGAATAAGAAAAAGAGGCGGAAGCCAGAACAGATATTTAAAGAGAAGGAGCTAGGATTTAGGAGCAAGGGTGGCATTAACTGGGTCTCCTATCGTGAGTGAGTATTACGGCCAAAGCTGTACCCATGGATGGAGACCTTGAAGAATGCCATGCATATCCCCAATCTCTATTTGGTTGAGGATAACGTCCCCTGCCACAAAACTGCCCAGCAAATTGACAAGGAAGAGCCACAGCGCCGAGGCATTATTACCTTAGATTGGCCCTCTAAGTCACCTGATTTAAACCAGATTGAGCGTATCTGGGAGTATGAGAAGGATGATGTTTCCACCTGGAGATTTGTAGGTGGTGGTACTACTGCTGTTGAAGGTGCGAAACATGCCCTTGTGGAGACCTGGGAGACTCTTCCTCAGGCAGTGATTGATCGGGAATGTTAATCATTTCATGAGAAGCTTCGCCGTGTCATATTAAGCAGTGGGAATAATAATTTCAATGGCTAGATTCCAGATTATGTATATGATAGCTTGCTCCGTCATGTTTAGGAATAAATTGTCTCAAGTTTTTCTTTTATATCGTATTTGATTATTAATTGTGTTGCCCTGCGGCGGTTTGTTATTGGCCCGGCAATTACTACTCTATGCGGGTGTCCAACTTCAACTCGGCCGCGGGAGTATAATAATTTATTAGACTCATACTAGCCAAGCACTACTTCAAAAACTATACCTCTTTGGTAAAAACATCACTGCAAAACTGACTACAACTCATGAGGAAGACAAATCTTGACTGAGAATCATGAGTATCATATAGAGTCTATCTACCCTATATGAGCTAGAATTGTAATTGATATTCAAGTTTGTTGTGTGATATAAGTTAGAAGTGTTTCTAACAAGCATCTCTGATAATTGTTTTCACTTCACATCTGTCTTTTTTGGAATTCTAGCATTGAAATAGCCAGTAGCAAGTGATAACATTGTAGAATATTTTCTGAACTTGTGATAGCTTACAAGGTAATTTACTCTATTTAATTATACTATTTACAAACAGCAATATCTATTGTTTTTTTGACTCATTTTACTGATACTATGATAGTGAGTGTCTTTTCAATAGGCTGTCACTTATGAGGTTGACTTTGACTTTATATAATGTTGAGATCATTGCCTGTCTCAGACTGCTAACATCTCTCAGACAACAACCTAGGACCATTCCATGTTCCAAACTCTTAATTGACTCCCTAGCATATGGTTTGCTCATTTGAGATTTTACAGTAAATAATCCTTGTGCTAGGATGTCGGAGTTGCCTCTTATAGTAAGGCCTGGTGTTTTGTTCTTTTCTTTTCTTTGTCTTGAAGGGCAGATTTTTGGTGTTTTTCCCCCTTTTCTAGAGGAGGAAATTTCGTACAACATAGCCAAAGGATGGTTTAATTGAGTTCTTACGGCTTCGTCACCTTGAAATCAAGAACATCATCCTTCTGCTCAACTCTCAACAGATTTGTTTATAGGAGTAGAATAGTTGAAGAGAGGGGATCTCTTATTGATTCGTTCGTACTCTGAATTCCACGGAAAATCAGTATACCGTAGCGCAAAGAGTGGTGTATGATTAACAACCAATTCTTGCAACAAACTAGGGAATACACCGTGCCATGAGGGAAGGACTGAATGAACAAACCAAACCCAAAAGAAATAAGGAATTGAATGCCATTGAAATATGTAGCACTAACTCATTTTCGTAATTGTGATAGGAAATACCTTACTCACTGCACTTGGTGTAATGCTCAGAATACAACAAAGTCAGTACCACTCAGTGTGGCTATGATACAAACGCATATATTTTCTCCCAACTACCCAAATAAGTCGGCGCTACACATTTCAATAGAGGGGTTTAGCCACGCCGTGCTAAATGAGAATTGTGCAACCGGTCTATTCACCATGGTAACGCCGCCAGTGGTGGTGTTTATATTTTGATAAAAGATACCGGTACATGATATGTTAAACGGTGTTAGTTAGCACAGTGTTCCAATCAGTGTATACCTATCAGCATAGTAGGAGTAGATTCCGACATCCACCATAACGAAATCACCAACTTACATAACTACAGTAAGTGAAACCTTGATTTAGCGCCGGTTGGCTAAACCCACGCTATCCACCATCCTACTCCTTCTCGGCTACTATTCTACTTATAGCTAACACCTTATTCAGCCGACTCAAGTACAGTACTAGCTTTCCTCTGTGAATACGAACGAAGGGATGGCACCGTTAATGGCCTCTGATTTATCGGCGAATGATGGGTGCAGTCCTCTACTTGCCAATCCAACCGATTCTAAATGCGTCGTGGCAGACGATAGCTCGAAAGCGTCCCTGCGAGGTGAAAGCCATGGTTATGAAGTTCCTGCGAGAGTTGCCAACCGACTATATATATCTCACTTCTTATCAACATGGAACTCTCGAGGCTTCGAATTTGGCGCCGTGTTATACCTAGCTTCTATCTTCCCCGGAACGTTGCTGCCTATGTCAGTCTATGCTCTGACCCATGGCACGGTAGCTATCTTTTTCTCTCCAGCTGTCGGACAGTATATTGATACAAGGAATCGTCTTCACGTTGTCAGACTGTCAATTGGTATGCCGCCCCTCTAACCACCATACTGTATTCCGCTGACTCTTTTATTTTTGTCCAAGATAGTCCTGCAACGACTCGCTGTAGCAGGATCCTGCATTGTCTTCTACATCTTCGCCATTCGTCTGCCGCTTGCTCAGGGCGCAGATACAGGTCTACTAGTGCTTCTGGCACTCCTGGGATGTGTTGAAAAGCTCTGCGCCATCATGAACCTGGTATCTGTTGAGAGGGATTGGGTGGGTTGGGCATTATCTTTGTGCGTTGAAACAAGGCTCATCAGTTGTAACAGGTTGTCGTTGTCGCTGAGACTGATCAGGCGGCGCTGAGGAGTAAGTTGATATTTTCCCTTTTTCTCCATCTTGCTGACCGCCCATTCAGTCATCTATGCACAAATGAGGCGTATCGACTTGATCTGCAAGCTTCTGGGTCCCCTGTTCATAGCTCTTATAGATAGTATATCGACGGAAGTCGCAATATTGGTCAATTTGCGAATGAATGTGGCTTCAGTCATTGTGGGGTACTTTGCTATAGCTAAGGTACGTCTCATACCAGTCATTCTCTCTCTCTTCTCCATCGTACTAAGCTGCCATTCATAGATCTATTATGAGGTGCCAGGGCTGCAATAGCCCAAGACGAAGCCGCGTGAAGAAACACTCAATGGATCACTAGAAGATGGAAGTCGCTTCGCACATAACTGGCGGCACGTTCGAAAAGTCATACGGAAGAGTAGACAGGATTTTGGTTTCTACTTTCATCACCTGGCCTTCCTACCCTCCTTTGCTGGTGCTTTATTATATTTGACCGTCCTATCATTCGCAGGGCAAACCTATCTGTTCTCGGCGGGTTATAGCACTATCCAGATTGGTATAGCAAGGACTCTGTCTGTGGCCTTTGAGGTACTAGCCACATGGCTCGCACCTTGGTTGATGGGAAGAATTGGACCCATACGCGCCGGCATCTGCCTGGCTAGCTCATAGATCCTCTGCTTAGTGGCTGGAATAGCGGTCTTTTGGGCACTCCTTAATCGTCCTACTCTCTCTGCATCCGGGCTCGTGGGTGGCACGATCCTTAGCCGCATAGGTCTAAGAGGATTTGACCTCAGTACGCAGATCATTATCCAGGAGGTGGGTCATCTGATACTCCTTCAGAGTCCTTCTGCTTGTTCATTGCTTTCTCTCTTTCATTTGCCTATTTTGCTTGAGCCCATACTTATCAATCCATACTGCATATAGGACGTGGAAGCTGCTCATCGGGGTCCTTCTCCTCTGTCGAAGGTGCTTGGCAAAATGCGTTCGGGCTCTGCTCTTACGCCACCACCATCTTCTTCTCGCGCCTCGAACAATTTAAGTGGCCCGCCCTCCTTAGTGTCGTCGCGGTCGTCACCGCAGAGGCCCTATACATGAACTTTGTTTATTTGCGGCGCGATCACTTGTTACATCTAGCAAAGTGGATGGAGATTATGGGTTCCCAGAAGGTAAAGCAGCGCTCAAGGGAGGAGAGACTCGAGAGGATCGTATCGAGTAATGATGTCTAGAATGGCTGATAGGGTAGCAAGTGATGAGCGTTGAGATATGCCTTGGGGTTACGGTGTCATTGGTTGTGTTGATGGGAATACCTGCCCCAGATTGAATCAAGGGCCTACAGAGGTACAGCGCCTAAGTATTGTATGTTCCACAAGCGAGGTTTGCTGCCCTTACCCCCTCAGGCTATGGAACATACAATACTTAGGAGCTGTACCTCCTTAGAGACGATATTTGCCGCGACTGAGCCACTGCTGTAGGGTAGTGCACAAACTACGGAGGTACAGCTCCTAAGTTGTGTATGTTCCACAGAGGGTAGGGGCAGCAAACCTCGCTTGTGGAACATACAATACTTAGGCGCTGTACCTCCGTGAGACTAGTTGTAATACCAATCAGAGTTGTTAAGCCACAGCCAGTGTACGGATACCAGCAAGGGCCAAACTCTGTGGGAATGCTTGCGCACTGCAAAAGTTTCCGGAAATGTGGACTTTTGCTTGGCGCTAAGTTAGGTGAAGTAACCAACTCAAGTATGAGGGTGTTAAAAATGCCAAGCGTAAGCTCCACATATCCGGAAACTTTTGCAATGCGCAAGTAGAATAGGTGAATAAAAGTTTATGTCACTTGGAGAATTCGCGTCCAAAATTCACTTTCGCGTACAAATATTTTTTTTATTAAACAATTGAATTCAAGTTCATAACTTTACTTGCTCAAATATATTTCAGAGATCATTAAATCATGTGGCAACGTAGCTTAGCAAGGACATCTTTAGCGGCTATGCGCTTCTGTCGAACTATGCCGACTGTGAAGTGCGAGAGAAACTGATTGATTGCTAAAAACATAGGGATGATTCTCTGAGTACAGAAGTTGGAGTGGATTACTCGGAAATGACCGAGCTCTTGAAACCAGTATAAATTAGTATAAGAAAACTCCTATATTGCAGATGGGCCAAAAGAGTGGAAATAAAGTGACTTTAGGAATAGGAATCAGCGCGGTTCAATAGCTTCCGTCCCGCTTTCATGCCCGTACTAAGAAATAAAGATAAACTGCCCTGCAACCGCCCCAGAGATCAATAATAGTAGCGCCGTATACTTGTTGCTAAACTTGTATAGGACTGCTAGTGCTAGAAGGTACAGAACCGCGGCTGGCCCTCCCTGAGAGATCCGGCTATAGGCCACGCTAATCGGATCCGTCTTTGCCTTTTCTATGGGACCTTCGATGCTAGATTTGAGGATCTGTGCTGCTATGATAGCTATGACACCAATAACGGCACCGCAGAGGCCATCGAAGAAAGCCGAGAGGAACTGAGAACGGTTAAAATGCAACACTCAAGCCATGCGTAAGCGATGACGTACCTTGTTTCGGACCAACTTCTCGAGCAAAGAATGACCGGCAATAGTGAAGAGAAAGCAGGGGAAGAACATTCCTAGCGTGATGATGACAGCACCAGCAAATGCATTCCCCAATCCTCCATCCACTAACCCTCCTTGAAACCCCACAAAGGTTGCAAAGATCACTAAGGGCGCGGGTAATACATTCCCAATTGCTATACAGTCGATGAAGACGCTCTGGGTTAACCAAGCTCCTTTTAAGACGGCCTCGACCTGTATAAATGGTATTGCAGTATATGCACCACCAAATGAGAGGCTTCCTGCAACCAGGCCAAGAACGAAGAGATTGATGAGTGAAGGGGTCATTGCTATTCCAAGGGCAAGAGACACAGGTGAAGGAACACCGCGAAACACGACGTAGACCGCATAACCGACGTACTGGAGTACGAAGAGCATGCCTGCGGGGATCCATAACCGTCGAGATATAAGAGTGTAAATGACCCCATAAAGACCTAGTGAGATGAAGCTGAAGACAGCCGACGCATGAGTATTGAGTCGCACTAACGACAACGGGCCTACTTACATGTTGATGCGAAGGGCGCCATTTATTGCTGTACAAATCGCGGCGATGACAAGGAACGGGTCGACTTTGCGAGTCTTGTGGTTTATTACCGAGTGATCTGCTATCTTGTGTGTCGCTCGCAGGATCTATGACTTAATTAATGGAATGAAACGGTCAGTATTGAATGCGACTCGCTCTCACCATTGCAGCTACAATTGGTTGTAGAGCCCTGAAAGATGCGTTGAAGTACTTGTTTTCAAATCCAGCCAGCGAGTAAAGATAGCTTGCTAACAGCATCAAAACAAAACCAGGGAGTATAAAGGCCAACCCAGCGACGATGCCGCCAATTCTCCCAGCCGATAAGCATCCAAAAAACATGCAAAGCTCTGCTGCTTCGGGCCCAGGAAGGATTTGGTAAACCGAGAAGACACGCTGGAAACGTTCAAGAGTAATCCATTTGTCCTTAATCACGAGTCGGTCTTTGATGAGGGCAATCTGTGCCACTGGGCCGCCCCAGGCGAAGAGGCCAAAGTTGTAGAAGAAAAACCAAAAGAGTCGAGGAATTGAGAGATGGGGAACATTTGAATTATCTTCCATGGACGTGTTTTCATCGGGAACTGTTATATCTGATGAAGTTATGGCTTCATGCTCCAAGGACGAATTTTGACGCTCGACGTCAAGTTTGACAGGTTCTAAGGGAGAGACGGAACCATGTGGTTTCTCTGATGAGATAGAGTCTGGGGTGCTGAAAGTTGCCATTACGAGGGATGAAATAGCTTGGAAAGTTTCCAGTCGAGCTTTACCGAACATTCATATGTCGCGATAAGCATCTTGAATAAAACTCACTGCGTATTACCTCTATATACCACTGTGTCTTCAAATTTTTTCGAGGCGTTCAAGTGTCAAGGACGGACAGCTGAGAGATGATTGGCCACTGGTGAGGTGATAAGGAACTCCCTGAACTCTCTTCCGCCAATGAGTTTGAGGCTCAGGCAACACGATACCACCAATCAAATCTGTCCTGTCGCGGCATCAAATGACGCCCGCAACTAGGGTATCCCATAGCCTGTCGAGACATTCAGTCTAGATTAGAATGTTGAACACTAACCCAATTGAGTAATCTTGAGAAGAGAAACGTATTGCGTACAGATATAGGTAAGAAGTATCCGAACATGAGACATTCTTAATATACGGCGCACAGACAAATAACCGTTGTCTCATGTTCGGATAACTCTTACCTATATCTGTACAAAGAGGTGTAGGTCTTATCATACCGTGAAATCTGTACAGTACGAGTACAGCTCAGTATGGTCATGATGGAAACAAGAGGGTGCGTGTAGATTTACTCCCATTTACTCAAATGGGTTAGTGTTCAACATTCTAATCTGGACTGAATGTCTCGACAGGCTATGGGATAATCTGGCAAAAGTCGGATTGACACTAGTGACGATTTTCTTGAACTTGACCAACCACGGCTGTCCATTTGTTTAAGCTGTGGCGAATTCGGCTTCTGCGCACCCTCCGGTTGGCTCGGTTGCCTTAGTTTCGCTTTAGCTCCAACCCGACTTTTGCCAGATTATGGTACGCCCTGCGATGATTTTTGAGAGTCGCAACAATACCTTCAAGCCACATGGTAAGCCGAATGTTCATATGTCGAAGCTCAATTGCGCGAGACCCCTTGGACCTTTCATAAATGCTGACATGGATGTATCTGCTGTAGGATCCAGACCGCGCTGCCCGCTTGAGAGACAACAAGCGGAGATTTAGGTCACGGCAGAAGGAATACGTCGCTGACCTTGAGCGGTCATTGAGAGAACTCCGAGAGCAGGGCATTCAAGCGACTAAGGAGGTCCAGCTTGCAGCGCGAAACGTGGACAGAGAGAATGGGCAACTAAGAGGGTTGCTTCGCCACCTTGGGGTTGACGATGATATCGTTGATTCTTGGATCCAGAAGGATGAGAATGGTGCCACTAAGACCACTCTTTGCACAAAACGTCCCCAGGAAGGCTCCGCTCAGATCACATCCTCTAAAATAGTATGCCTCCCTAAATTCTACTCCGATACCTCGTAGTTACTCACGATGCACAGGGCGAAAAGAAGCAAGGCAACACAAACCGCACCTGTGTGCATAACCTCCCTTCGCCTCCACCTGCAATGCCGACATCAGAATTAAAGGAAGTGGAATCTGCCGCCCAATGCCTGGCATCCCTAATATCTACGAGCTACCTACCGAGCAAACATCAGCGAAGTTCACCTAGCAGAGAATGTGTTTCGGAGACGTCTTCCACATTACAACCTGAAAGCGCTGGTATATCGAGAACATCTTCCATGACACGGCCTGAAAGAACTTGCATTTTGGAAACATATTCCACAAGACAACCTGGAAAAACATGTATTCCTGAGGCGTTGTCCGCGACCCCAGCTGCTCCTTGTAAGCTCATTACGCATCTCGCTGCAAATCCCAGCGCCGATATTACACAAATCCCGATAGCAATCGATAGCGTGGGCCAGTCCAATGAGGCAGACGGAGTGGAATGCTCCAGAGCATATCAGATGTTGATGCAGTTTGCCACAACAGAAGACAAGCTCGATACTATCGCGCACACACTCGAAAACGGGTGTGTGGCCAACAAAGGCCCAGGTGGTGGATGTAAGGTGCCGAACAAAGTCGTGTGGAAGACACTGGACGATATTCAGAGTTAGAGGTGTTGGATAGTGGCCTATAGGGCTCGGGTTATGCGGATATGTGGGTTTGCGGATATGGACGTTTGCCGGTATGCAGCTAGGAGAGAGACAGGTATAGGGCATACGGCTTTCTGGTTTCCGGTGGTTTAGCAGCTAGTTGCGGGTGGTTGTTCTCGCACCCTATGCCGGTAGGCATAGGATATTAATTTCATGGTTTCTTTTACACCTTATGCTATTAGGTATACGGTAATTTGTACTTCGTTAGGGCAGAGGCTCTGGGGAATGTAGAGGATCATGAGATATCAGGATGGTTCAAAATTGTTGGGGATTTTCCTAGTTGCATGTGTTTCCTTAGGGCCCGGTTGGCAGGCCAGGATTTGAACTTAAAATCCCGATTATCTCCTAAGTCTAGACTTTTAGTCTAATCATGGTTGGTGGGCCGTGGGTTGGACTGGGCTTTTGTTCAAAGATTGGATCAGGATTTTAAATCCAGATTTTCTCTAAAAACACTAGTTGCAGAGAGTAAGGGGGTGTTTGGCACACCGTGTGTAGAAACAACCGTTATTTGAAAACACGTTTTGCATATAAAGACAGATGGAGGAAGAAACACAACGCACGTTACGGCCCACGCCTCCGAAACGGGAAAAAACGACAAATAATAAACAGCAGCCCGGAGAGCAATGGGCAAACAGCAGATGTTATTCACATCTGTACCCTAGCCATCGCAAAGCCCACCAAACCCATAAACTAGACCGAGCTGCCACAAGCACCACTACAACTACCGTTCCTACCGGCTACTCCAAGATTCAGCTTTTGACCACCAGAGTTACCATACCCGTATACATTTCTACCGGGATATAGAGGGATTAGAGACAATGACCTACCAACAGATGTTGACATCCGGAAAAATCCCCACTAGCCTATAGTAGGATGCCCTTTGACATATAGGGTGTACTCAATGAGAGGAATCTAGTGGTGCAATCCGCTTGTTCATCCGATACTTGTAGCCTGAGATATCATCCAGAGTATAGAGAGGTCCAAAATTCCACCCAAGTGTAAACTGGAAGAGAACATACCTTAGAAATGGGACTAGTAGGACACCCTTCGGCATATAGAACGTACTTAGCAAGGGGAATCTAGTGGTGCAATCCACCTGTTGATCCAGTACAACCTGTAGCTTGAGATATCGCGTAGAATATTAAGAGGTTCAAAATTCTGCCCAAGAGTAAATATGAAGAGAAAAGACCTTAAGAAAGGCATCAAGAGGACGGTATTCAGCATATAGGGTGTACTCAACGAGGGGAATCTTGTGGTGCAATCCTCTTGTTGATCCGATACCTGTAGCATGAGATATCACATAGAATGTAAAAGGGTCAAAATTCTACCTAGAAGCAAAGTGTAACGATCCTTCCCTCTGGGCGATACTTGCAGCAGGTAACAACTCCGAGATTCTTGTATACTACTTGATAGCCGAACACACTTGCTCCTATCGTGTAGTCAAGAACTCGCTAAGAGACACTTCTCTTTTATTCGCCAGGAATCGTGATAGTAAAGATAACTTGAATTGATAGTATAAGAAAGTACTTAGATG